>PVIC010014979.1:0-35838 GCA_004025085.1 Thryonomys swinderianus
ATGTGGTACTGATTGCTGGTGGGTGTGAGTCACCACACCTGGTATTGTGTATGTGGTTACTGGGGATCAAACCAGGGACCTTGCATTTGCTAGGCAGGCCCTGGAATCATGGAGCTAAATCTCTGGCCTGTGACTACTCTTTAAATGATATAAGACATGCCTTTGTTGTTGTTATTTTGAGTGATTTCATACTTTGTTAGTATGTCTTGTCCTTGACTCATTAAAATGTCTCTGGAAGATGTAGTGACTTTGCAGTTTGCTATTCTCAAGAAATACAGATTGAGACGTGTTGAGCTTTAGATGCTTCCCTTATATTTATTTTCCTTAATTTCCCCCCAAATATCACTAAACATCTTATTTAGGATTGAAGATAATGACCTTAATGAAGTCTGATTAATAATATAATAATATTTATACAATGTTAATAATATTACATAATATTACTAATAATTATGTTATATAATTATATTAATTATATAATCATAGTAATAATATAATATTGATTATATTAATTACAATAATATAAATATTTCTTATTTAAGTCCTCATACCATTCACTTATTAGCCCCATGAATGAAATAATCCTTAATGAATAACATTAAGTATCCACTTAACAAATACATATACATACACATCTACAATATGCTGTATAATAAATCTTGAGTCGGATGGAGTGAAAGTGATGGAATTAGAGCTGACACACTAGGAAAGGCACCGAACCCACAGAATTTCCCTCACTCAGCAGCTGCAGTGCCCTGAGAGTTCGTCTTCTAGGCCAGCATAGCTCATCAGATGTGTTGAGAAAAATGGTTGAGAACCAATTTTAGGAGGTAATAGAGCTAAGTATGTTTAAGAGGTTCTCAGAGTGATTAGGATTTATTGATTGGGAAAGGCTGTGTGTGTCTATATATGTCTGTGGTAATAAAAAGATTTAGGTCAAAAGAAAAGATAGTTCCTAACCTTGTCTGGGTCATGGACCATTTCTAAGTGGTAACAGAAACCGTTTAGACAAATTTTTGATTATAGTTACAGAGCTTTTATGGAGTTGGTTAAGAACCTCTGATGTAATACCCATTGTTTATAAATATAATCATAGACAAACTATAGTCTAAGACAAACTAGTTTCATGTCTTTAGTGTACGTCGTGAAGAGAAGACCCAGAATAGCCAAGTCACTTGGCCGAAGCTTTAAAACTGCATGGTGACAAAAGTAGGCCTTTGTCTTTTGACAGTGCTTTCATTGCAGCGATCTCGTGAAGGAACTCCTTCGTAAATCTGGCTGTACACCTTAACCAGTGAAGATGGAATGGAAATGTAAATATAAACATGAGCAAAGAAATGCAAGGATATTTGGTAGAGCTTATGCTATGTGTTGGGAAGGTGTGGCAGAGTACATTGTATAATAGGTTTTAAAATTAATTTGGTCAGTGTTTTTAAGGGATTATGAACGTCTGGAGAGTTGAACATTATTTTCTAAAATATAAAAACAAGGACTCAAATTTATTGTATTTTGGTGTTTTCTGTAGAAGTGTAAGCTAATAAGACAGAAACGTACGTGCTGATTTAAAAGCGGGTGATATTAGGGTTTTATTCCTGGATTATTCCCGCAGGGTAGTACGTGAGGAAAGTATATAAATAAGTGGCAGCAACAAGGAAAAGGGTTCAAGTAGAGGAAAAGCATTAAATGGATCACAATGTACAAATAGCAGAGCTTGTAATTTGACATAAATATGTGACTGGAGATCTCACATTGCAGAGCTACAGTGAAAATTGATGGTAAAAGTGAACATTGCATTGATATTTAGATTAATAGTTCATCCAGTAATCTTTTGGAACACAACTGCGGGACCAGTCACTTGGTGATTCAGCTTATATGTAGTATTTTATATTACTAAGAGTCTTCACATACTGATAAATGTTCACTGATTTAGACTAACTTTTAATAGTTAACTATTAATTTAACTATTAAAATTGAACGGTCTCTGAGTCTTACAAAGCCAGTTTTGAAGTTTAGCTAGAAGTTTCACGTATAAAGTTAACACTAAAAGCTATTGTATTATCATAATTGCATTTGGTTTTTCCTTTCCTTTTCCTGCATCTACTTGGATATTTTGTTTAGTTGAAAAAGATATGTACAAGGATGCTTTATTATGATTTTAGAAAAAAAGTTTGTTTTTGTCTTTTATTTTGTTTTGTTTTGTTTTGTTTTGTTGAGACACGGTCCCACTTTGTAGTCAAGGCTGGCCCTGAGCTCACTGTGTAGCCCAGGCCAGCCTGAAACTCACAGCAATCCTCCTGCCTCCGCCTCCTGAGTACTGGGATTGCAAGCATGAGTCCCCATGCCCCAAAAAATTGTAATTTGAAGTGGTAAAAATAGCATATTTGTCTTTGCAATTTTATTTTATGGTAGTTTTGATTGGGAAATTGTTTGAAGTTCTGTCTAAGCCCAAATCAGGAGAAAATTTTTATTTGAAGTAGCAATCGGAAGAATTGATGTTCTATTTCAGATTATCATACTGAGGTGCATTTGTGTCTGTATAGAGAGCACACAGAGCAACATATTAACTCTACATTTTAGTTTTCTAGTATATATTTAGCTCTTTAGCTTTAGTTTGTCTTTTTTTCCAAACACATCAAAAAATCTTGTAACAATAATAAAATTTGAGTTTTGCCTCATTTTTGTGATTGCTGAAATAAATTTTCTGTCTGATTACTACATGTTTGAGAGGGTAGAGATTCGATCTCCATAATTTCAGTGTTTGGTATTATCTCGCTGGGGTGGATGGTCATTAGAGCTTGTTCCTCTTCTTTCTTGGAATCTTCTTCAATTTGACCTGTAATTAACCAGTGATACACTTCCTCCAACTTTGTGGGGTAATAAAAATGTCCCCTAACTTAAGGGTAGTGGTCACACATCATATAGGTTTGACAAAATAATGTTGAGATACTGATGATGTTAAATTTGTATTTCCACAAACAGGTTCTGGTTTATGCATTGTCTGTAACTACTATAGATTTTGCCTATAAGCAGTACTTGCCTCCATTTCCAAACACACGTGGAATGCTTGTAGTTGCTGAACCAAAGATAGGACATGCCATTCCTCCCTGTTTTAAAAATTACATAGCAGAGCAAAGGAGAAACAAAGATTTAAAAGATGTGTAAATCAGTTAGTTTGAAGAACTATTACCATAAGGGTCAGTGTTGGAAGTTCCCAACTGTGAAGATGTGGCAATACTGCCCTGTTTCGTAGTAGTCAACTTTTTCTATTTTGCTTTATTCCTTCCTTTAGCTAACAGTTCCATTTTCCAGAATGGAGACTTTTACAAATTTAAAGAAAGGCTGCTTTGCAGTTTCTTACAAAGTTTAGACATTTATGATGTCTAGCAACTAGATATCTATGATGCCCAGTAATTGCCACTGGTAGATGTTTACTCAAGGAAAAAAAAATCTTTCCTCACAAAATTCTGTCTATAGATTTTTGTTTTGACTTATAATCAGCAAAAGCTGGAAACAACCTAAATATGTATCAGCTGATAAAATAAATGAGCAAATTGAAGTCTATCCTTATAGAATATTACTTAAACTCATACATCCAACATGAATGAATCTCAGAAATATTTATGATAAGTAAATAAACTAGGTTCAAAAGTTTACATATTCAGTGATTCTTTGTAGATGACATTTTGTGAGTAAAAACTAACAGGTCAAAGTGAGACCACTGATTACTATAAAAGAGGGTGTCAGAGATGCTGAAAGAACTTTCTGCAGTAATAGAAATGTTCCTCATCTTAAGGGTAGTGGTCACAGAACTGTATAGGTTTGTCAGAATTTACAGAATCGTATTGGTATCAAAAATGAGTGGATTTGCCGGGCACTCTTGTAATCCCAGTACTCGAGAGGCAGAGGCAGGAGGATTGCTAAGTTCAGGCTTACCTGGTCTACATAGTAAGCTCAGGGCTAGCCTGAACTACCAAGCGAGACCCTGTCTCAGAAAACAAACAAACAACAAAGAGTGAATTTAACTATGTGAACTATATTCCCATTAAATAAAACAATGTAAAAATAAGCCAGTTACATATTATGGAACATTCTTAATGGTGCTCCCTGTAACATTTAATATTTTTGCAGTGAAATGTGATGACCATGTACACTAATGGGTTAAGTTTTGCTGCCAAATGAATTTATTTGTGCTTTTTGGGTTTCAGATTTGCAAATAAGAGATTGTGAAGTGGCAGCTGGAAAACACCACTGATGTAGCGCAAAATGCAAAGCTATTGCCAAACAATTTTAGATCCAATAGGCAGTTTATTTTCAAACCACCTTTTCTTTTGTTTTGTTTTGATTTTTTGAGACAGGTAGTTTTGTAGTTCAGGCTGGCCCTGAGCTCACTATGTGGCCCAGGCAAACCTTGAACTCAGCAATCCTCCTGCCTCTGCCTCCCAAGTGCTGGGATGACAGGCGTGAGCCACCATGCCCGGCACTGTGGTATGCGGTATTGATTGCTGGTGGGCATGAGTCTCCATGCCCAGGGTAGAACTCAGGATCTTGCGCTTGTGAGGCAGGCGCCGGAACCACTGAGCTAAATCTCTGGCCCTCAGACCACCTTTTTAAGAAGCAAACTTTGTGTTAGTGGACGTAGTGGCTCACGCCTGTAATCCCAACACTCGGGAGGCAGAGACAGGAGGATTGCTGAGTTCAAAGCTTGCCTAAGCTGCATAGCTCAGAGCCAGCCTGAACTACAAAGCGAGACCCTGTCTCAAAAAAAAAAAAATTAATATCTCCCTTCTTCAAGCCCCACCTGCCAGGAAACTGATGGCTTAACTAATTGAGTATTATAAATTCCCAGACTCCTGATAAGACAGTGTAATCATTCTGCTTAGAATCAGAATTGCTGTGTCCTTCTGTTCTTTCTTTCTTGCATTCTTGTGCTCCTTTTCCTCCCTCTGCATTGTGATCTGAAATGTTACTTTCTTTTAAAATACAGGCATTCTTTGCAGAATATCTCATTGGTTAATGGCTTCTTAGAGGAATACCTCTCTTGACTTTTAATGCACAATGTTAAAGAATGAATTATATTACCATACAAACTTTTTTTCCTTTGGCCAGTGTATATATTTAGGTTCTTAATTTTTATTCAGTTATTCTTTGATATTTGAAGGATTTATTCTAATTGAGGAATTGTGCCTATATCTCCTAGTAATGGAGTAGTCTGGAAAACAGTGACTTCAGAAGGGCATGTTTGTAGCCAGTAGAATATCAGTCTTTCTGAAAACTGCTTTTGATGGAAGATCAAATTTTAACTTGAGGTTAAATTATTTTCTAGGGCTTTAGCCTCATTGTATCTGCAATCACACAGAAGGTTTTGAACTTTCAGGTCTATGAACAGAAAACAGTGGAATAGATCACCTAGATTAATATTTTATTCTGAAAATAAGCTGTTGTTTTAGCTACTAGGTTAAATTAATTATAGATAGCCAATCATATTTGGTGATTCCTCGATGAAAACATATCTCTTTCAGAATTACCCGTTTATGATACTGCTTGACACCGGCAACACAAGAGTCCTATTATTAACTTGGTAATTGAAGTTCTTGACTAAACTTTTTACATCGCTCTTCTCTTGAGACACCTAATAAGTTAAGGAATTAAAGCATGCTGTGGGAAACGCAATATGCAGAGATCATTTGAACAGACCCAGAGTGAATTTTCTTTCTTCCTTTTCCCATGGCCCAGTAGCCCATGTTTACAAGCTAACATGAAAGTTCAAATGTGTTAAAGTTGTTCTGGTGGGAGTTTTTGGCTTATTCTATAAATATGTTAAACCTTTTTAAAGCTAGTAATTTTCTTCTTTTTAAATTTTTATAATTATTTTGTTTCTGTTGTCTTTTACTTGGACCACCTCTTTTTGAAACTAGATTTGGTGAGTGTGCACTCATGATATATATGATTATTAGCCTTGTTCAGAACCTGAGAAAACAGTGGGTAATATTCATTGAAACCTTAGACAATTCATGTTACTGCTGTGGCATCAGTGCCATTAACTGCAAAGGAGTATGTTGTAGATGATCCCTTAGAGCTGTTCCGAGTTTGGGGTGGGATGATCCAGGGAGGCGTGACTTTCAACTACATTCTCTGCGTTTCGTATAAGGTGAGGTGATGCTCATCGGTGCGTATCATGCGTGATCTGAAAGTCCCTTTCTGCTTTAACCATTTATGATTGCAAATTGATAATCTTTGCATGCTGTTCCATCTCAACAAAAGCAAGTGACCCGATTTTTTTTTTGGTAAAACTTAGCTCTAATTTGACCATATCTGTTGCTGAAGAAAGAAGTAAAACAAAACAAAATGAAATAAAACCTGCAGTGAGAAAAGTGAAGTCAGTCAAGAGTCATAACTTCTATTTTATTTATATAGATTTGCATCATTTTTATTCAAAAGATAATATTGCTTTTATTACTAAATGAAAGAGAACTTGTTTCTGCAGATCTCAGAAATATATGGGAAGATTTTATTACCCTTCATCTGATAATATAGCCTTTAAAAATTTTAATTTGTACATCTACGTGGGTGTGCTTTTACATGTTACATCAAAAAGTAACTTTATAGCTTGCTTATTTTTTATCCTATTTTATTCTAATAAAAAATTTTAAGCCATCTGTTTTCTCTAATCCTAGCTGCTATTATCTTGACCATCCTTGCCTGCTCTCTAGCTGCCCGATTGCCAGTCTTTGTCGGCATGTTACCAAGGAATATAAATGCTCCCTGCAGCTCCATAGTCTCAGCCCAGAACATTTCAGCTCTCTCAGCTAAGATGAATCAGATGATGGTTTGGTTGTTAGGTAGATCAAATTTGTTGTCAGAATGTATGAGCAGCTCTAAAGTCATCATTTCAGTTGTTCCTGTGAGGTAGCATTTGAAAAATACCTACCAACTGTTTGTGGATTGTGGTCCTTGGGCACCAGATAGTGGATGCTGGGATGTACTGCAGAAAAGCTGATTAAAGTACTAGGATCTCTAACAGTAAGAGCAGAAAGCCATCTGTAATACCCGTGTCTGACTCGGTTGGGTGCACTTATTATACATTTGCTCTTGAAATCTTTAGCTTATTATCAGTCTGTCTTGGAAGGAATATCATTTTTTCAAAATGTACGTTTTGGTGAAAACATCAATAACATATGCATGATGAGAAGCTCATATAGATAAACTGATTTGAACTTGAAGGAGCCCAAATATTTTGCAGTTTTATTACCTAGCTTTACTAGTCGTATATGACTATGACTTAAACCTCAATAATAGTTGCTTGTATTTCACAGTGTTAATGTGTTTTTACTATATATGAGTGAATTTATACTTACTCCAAAATACAAACTGTGTCAGAGTATCTTTTATCTCTCTCCACACTTTATTCCTTCCTTTCCTCCTTCTCCTGCTACCTTCCTCCCCAAGGCAAAGCTTATTGAGCTGTATAATTACAAAATTTCCAGATCTTTAAATATGCTTTGCATTCTCCCCGTTAAAATATTTTTCATTGCTTTCAAAATAAAGCTCATACTTCTTAGCTTGGAGAACCATTGTATTCTTTGCTTTGTCATTATCCATTCCTTTCCAAGTGTTCTTTTCTTCAGGCACATAGAGCTACCGTTGCTTTTCTCACTTTTTTTCTTTTACTATGGTTGCTTTGTACTTTCCTACTGATATTATCCTGTTCTTTTTCAAACCTCTGTTCAACTGTCCCCTCTCCCAGGAAATCCTCCTAAACTACATCTACCCTGTCTCTTATCAATCCTGTTTAGTTTAGCCAGTAAACCCTTGATGTTTCTTAAGATTTTTTTTCATATTCTATTGTAATCATATTTTTACTTTAATAGAATGGTACTCTTTGAATGTAAAGATTGTCATGTGTTTTGATTTTGAACCTGGCATATAAGCCTTTCAAATGAATGAATGACTTTCTTGATAGAAATATACACCACAGTTTGGTTTACATAGATCTCAATTCTTTAAGGCATATGAGGTTATCATTATGTCATTTCTTCACAAAGGTCTTTTAAAATGGATTTTGTAACTTTTGTATTTCTTTGTAAAATGTTTCATATTGTTGCCTAAAACATTTAATAAGAGTAAATCTTTAGCTTTGAGTTTTGCTGGCTAGTGGATATAATAATATGATATTTACACTGTCACTTATTAAAGAAATCTGAAATACAATTTATGGGAAATTAAGAAAACGAATTCAATGACCATGAAATTGTGCATTATACTTTATTAATGTATTATATTGTTAAACATGATTTTACTGATACATAAGATCCTCAAGGATAGATTTTTAAGTTTCTACTTATTTGAAAATATCTGATTAATTTCTGTCTTTTTATAGTCTTAATCCAAGAGACAATACAAAGTTAAAGGAAAAAATAATTGCTAATAGTAGATTCTAGAATTTAAACACGTGCTTGGTGATTCTGAAATGGCTGTAGTATGTTACATGAACTTTATAGCAATACAGAAACAAAATGTGAAGTTCACATTTACAAGTAAAACTTTTTAGAGTTTAATTTTATTTCATACTAGAATTATAACGTATTTAACCCAAAATGTTAGATCTCTTTACTATTTGTTTCCATATAATGACTTGGTAAGACACTTTATATGATTATTTCTGTAAAGAAATAGCAGACTGAGTCAGTGCCCCATCGCTGAATCATAGTCCTGGCTGTCCTTTCATTTACTGCACTGGCAAACACTGCATTAAAATTCTTTTTCCTTCCATTATGCTTATGAAAGAAACTTGTTAGATCCTAAGTACCTTAAGAAAATTTGTTAGGAAATATTTTAATTATATTTCTTTTTAGTGTGTGATATATTTTGAAAATCAATTGTTAAAAAACAGAAGTAGAAAAAATTAGCTACATCATGGTAATTGGATAACTGCTCATTCTCAGAGACCCCCAACCTCCTTTTAAAACATGTTTAAGATTTATTGTGTGTTAAAATTTGATATTAAAATTGTGTGAAGTATAAAAGTTGAAGCCTGTGAGAACACTGTCACCATTTAGGAATATATTCTGGGTTTCAGTTTTGTAGCTCTGCCTCCAAGAGGCTCATAGCATTTGGTACGTAGTTCACGTATTTCTAATCTACAGACCTTCCCCATTGAGGCAAAGCTTCATCGTTCTGATATTTGCATTTTCTACTACTCTAAGGCTCAATAATGGTAATTAATTTTTTAAAAAACTTTCCGTATTGTTACAAATAAAACTGTGTGTGTTTGAAGACTAGAAATGTGTTCGTGTGAAGAGCCACATTATTTTGCTTTTGTCTCAGAACGGATTATGCTTCCCAAGTATACTGTGACAGCCTGAATAGAAAAGGGGGAGGGGACATTGTCTTCAGCTGGCATGCTGTTATCAGAGGGAATGTGTTTCTGGACACGAGAGTTAGCATTCATTGGTTGTCTGAAGGAAGCTATTTCATCTGAGGATTGGACAAGAAGCTGCGTCACTTTGCTGCCCGTCTCCAAGGCACTGGTGATGCTGCCTTCACAAGCTGGCTAACGTCACGGCTCCATCACCCAGCGGGGTGTGGACTCTCTTTTTCTGTTCTTCTCTATTTCATTCTCTATTTGCTGCCTACTGCATTTCTTAATCTGTCTTCTGCCAAATGCTAACAGCATGATATTTTGCAATCATCTAGGTGAATACAAGAAAGACGAACTCCTAGAAGCTGCTAGGTAAGCGATTCCATTCATTTTAAGTGAGTATAATGTATTTAAGAGAAAGAAAGGGGAGGGCAGGTGGAGAAGTATAAAAATTATAAGATGTTATTGTCTTGCTTGGATTTTGTGCAGTAATGCAGATATGACCTTGTACCAAATCTTTATATACTCTATTTTACATGATGAATTATATATACTGATAAAATCTTTCACTGTGGTGATTAAAGGTTAATTTTATTTAGAACATTTCTTAACCTACTACGAACCTTAGTTGCCCACCCTTTCAGTTGATAAGTGTGGAGTGTTTAAATACCTGCATCTTCATTTACCTCCTAAGATTTTTCTGGCAGAGCTTGAATGAGGGATATAAAGTAGAGGTTAAATCCACATTTTTTGTTGTTCCTGACATTTATAATTTAATTGATTTACTCTTTATAGCATTTTCCATGTATTTTTCAACTCTGATATTTTATAGTATTTATGGGAATAAAGTTTGTTTGCAATTAAGATGACTGCTATGAAGGTAAATGAAACAAATCAAAATTTAGAAAACTGTATTACCAAGTATCACCATATGATTAACAGGTAATAAATAGAAATACACTAATTCAATTGAATATTTGAAAAAGAATTGCACTGTTTTCCATATGAGAGAAATCACAGCAAATCCTTATTATTTGCCACTCTCTTGTGAAAAAATATTCATACACCTAAGCTCTATGATTTTATAAAAATTGGTTTACTACCTTTTTTATAGGAGTGGTAATGAAGAAAAACTAATGGCCTTACTGACTCCTCTAAATGTGAATTGCCATGCAAGTGACGGGCGAAAGGTAAGTTATCTAAAATATCATCTTCAATGACTTTGTCTTGCGTTACAGCAGATTTTTTTTTAAATAAGCATGCATATGTATGTAACTATCTCTGTGCATGTACATACAGTATATACGGCTCTATTTTACTGATATCTTTTCACTATAAAATGAAATACTGCTTTACCTGTTACTGGCAGTTGTAACATATTCATAGAGCTGATGAAGCATGCATCTTAAGTAAGCTTTTTCTCGTAGATGTCGTATGCTGAAAGTTTTGCACAGAGCTGTGGCGATGTCAGTAATTAAAATTAACACACAGTTTTCTGTATATGATAATGGGAACTGAAAATATATCCTATTTACTCACTTTTGTGAGGATATTTGGATTCTGATTTCCTACTTGGGAGTTTTGTTTACTAGATATCAGCACTTTTTCCATTGAAACTGAGGAAATGACAGTTTTTTTTTTTAAGATCTGTGTAACTGGTCTGGTTTTTTAAGTTATTTTAATTGACTGAGTTTTATTGTGGCATATTGAAAGAGATAAAAAGAATATTCTGCATTAGTATGCATTTGTCATAAATGTAAGGTAATGCAATATATAAAATCCTCAGCTGGCATCATCATCTGCTCTGTATTCTACCTGAATACAGGCTGAAATGTAATCCTTTATAGCTTTTGGTAATTGATTGCAAAGTTTTGCAGTGATTTACTTAATAGACTGAGAAACAAAGCGCTCTGTACTGCTATAAACTAGTGAAGATTTACTTAGTGCAATTACTTACTTCAGGGAGGTGTTTTTAAACAGTAACTGCTCATTTCTCCTTCAGTTTTGGAGTTGCTTTGAGAATTTTAATACTCTTGTGTGTACTTTGGGCTTCCGATTTTATTTGGATCCTCTCAACAGATAAAATGACTTCTACCACTGTGCAGAAAAGGGCCTTCTTATCTGTTGTAAATGCAGCTATGGATTTTAGACAAGATCTTCTAGAACCAAACCTTCTTCAGCTTTCCATAGCCGTTTAGGTGAAATTACTGTAGCAGGAGTCAGTTTCTGCCCCAGCCGCATTCCCCTATCCCTTTACCCTTACACCCTGATGGGCTCATTTCTAGTGTGGAAAATCGTAATTAGTAGGGAACATGATTGCTGCCACTTAACAAGTTATCTCTTCTCTTTGCTTCATCCTCTGTACAAATGTGTGGAAGTTCATTATTTGACCTTCCCCCCTAAGGAGGATACACTCACTTCCACATAGCTGGAACCATTGTACACCTCATCCAAATTCAGAGGCTGCTTTTCTGTGTTACTGTACGCATTAGCCACCGACTTTGTAAGTTCTAGTTATTCATACATGTCTTTTCTCCCCTGTTCTGTTAGTTGTCTTTGTATTTTACACAGCATGAAGACCGATACTTTTGCACACATAGCAGCAGCTTAGGCTACAAGAGTGTTGTTCCTTGTTCCCTGAAAAATATAATTTTATCCTCTGAATAAGAAAATCATCTACCTTCTTTGCCATTTAGAAATTTAAATCAGACATATCTGAATGAGGTATTTTATATTGTTATTACTAGTATTATTCTATTAATTTAATTCTGGGTCATTGTAACATGAGAAAGAACTGTGTATTTTAATGTGTAGACATTTGTAAGAACATATCCCAGATGTTACACTAAAGGACTTCTGACTTAGAAATAATGCATTAGGTTTCCAAATATCCTCAATATTGTTTTTTAGATTATCAGTTTTTTTCAAGCGAAATTACATTTAAAAAGAAAATGAGGTTTAAGCATTTATTAGGTTTTAGTTTTATGCATATGTATATATAGGGAATCTTCATGACTGCCATTAATATGCAAATAAAATTACATTATTTAAGTTGAATAATGTACATATCTAGATTTTATTCTCATAGCACACATAGTAATTCTTATAAAGTGTACCAGTTGCAGTAAAGCCACAAAGTGATAAATGTTCTCAGTGTTAGTGGAGATTGGGACAGTATTTCTTAGTTATGATAGTATCTTTTGTTTTCTTACTGGTATAGTATCAAAAATCATGCAAGGAAATCTAGCTATTATAAATCTGTTTCAAACATTTCATATTTTTTCAGACCATTTGCATGTGTTTATATAGAAATAGGAAATCAGATTATGTGTTCATGAGAGAATAAAGATACTTTTTCTTATACCATATTACTCAAGTAGATATAAAGTTTCATTTCTTGACTTGAATTTTAGAACACATTGCAGAGTCAAAATTTTTTGGAAGTTTTCTAGATGACTGTTTTACTGTTTAACCAACTTCTAGTTTTTAGTAAAATTCTTGGTTTGTAAATTGAAAAGTCTATGGCGGTGTTGATTCTGTACTGTTTTAAGATAAGAAATGTTCTTTGTACAGTTCTCTCAGAGAATTTGTCTGGACTTCTTTAGCAGTCCTTTTTAATGTAATTTAGGGATCACAAAATGAGAGTTAAACAGACTTTTAATTCTCTGCTTTCACTTAATGATTATCTAATTAGGTACTTTGTGAGTGATTAGTATTTTATTTCCCACAGATACTGTTTTTCTAGCCTATGGAATACTGGAAATAATGAAGTG
Source organism: Thryonomys swinderianus (assembly GCA_004025085.1). Taxonomy (NCBI): domain Eukaryota; kingdom Metazoa; phylum Chordata; class Mammalia; order Rodentia; family Thryonomyidae; genus Thryonomys; species Thryonomys swinderianus. The sequence continues at coordinate 13,132 of PVIC010014979.1, forward strand.
TCAATAAGATTTTACATACTTTGTGTTGTATTCTGCTTTTATTTTTGTCAAGCACAAAATTAAAACAAATTGGGCTGGAAATTTAACTCAGTGGTTCCTGTGTCCGCCTTGCAAGTGCAGGGTCCCCAGTTTGATCCTGTAACCACATACCACAGTGCTGGGCGTGGAGACTTATGCCTGTAATACCAGCACTTGGAAGGCAGAGGCAGGAGGATTTCTGTGAATTCAAGGCTAGCCTGGGCTACACATAGCGAACTCAGGGCCAGCTGGAACTACAAAACAAAACCCTGTCTAAAAAAAAAAATTAATTAAATTGAAAAAATCTTAATTGGCTTTTTTTGTTTTTAAATGGTACCGGGGATCAAACTTGGGCCCTTGTGCTTCCAAGGTAAGTGCCGTACCACTTGAACTAAATCCCTGGCCTTTAATTGGCTTTTATTTATGAAAAATGAAAATTGAACATTTTTCATTCTGTAAAACAGAGTAGTCAGCTGAGCTGAGCTCAACAGAGCATTACCTTTATAGACAGAAAAGAGCTGAAGAAAGTAAAAACAGAACAAAGAAGCGAATTGGTCCTTTCAGAGTTGCCCTTCTTATAAAAGACGACACAGGGAGGACTTCCTTATCACACCAGCTAGACCTGGCCCATCTGGGGATTTGGCTGTCAGTCTGTCTCTCCGAATTTCTTTGGAAAGTCAGATAAGCAACTTGGTGTCAGTGTGCTGGCATGGAGATTCAGCCTGAGCAGCTTCACACTGGTTTGGTCTGTTGGTCCTGGGGCAGGAACTCAGCCCAAATCAATGCCTCCTATAAATTTTGTTTAACATTTTACATATAAGTAAAAATTAAAGCTTGTCTATTCTAGAAAATCTCACTTTTTAACCCAAAAATGCAAAGACAGAGAAAAAAATTATATTTTGTTCTAAAATGCTACTTTCAAAAAATTATATATATATGCTTTTTATCATGGCTGCTTTGGAAACATAGGGGCATAAATATTTTTTATCCTTTTAGCTCCTGCTCCTGTGGTTAACCATTGCATTGTACAATTCTAATTGTAGTAAAGCTCAATCAAAAACCTTAAAATAAATTGTTTCCTTTCTATAATACCTTATTTTATATTTTCAAACTTGTGTTTCTGTGTCTTTAATGTCTCTTTACAGTATTTTCTGAGACTTACATGTTTTATTAGCAATTATCTAAATGTTCTCTCCTGATTTGCTATTTAAGGTGATAATACTCTTTTTTTTCCAGTATTAACTTTCATAAATACACCTTTCTATAATAAATGAAAAAATTTGAATGCATCTCATTTACTGTAAGTCAACCCTGTTGAGAATTCCTTTTGTTGCTTTGTGTTGTTCTTCCTTATTGGTATTCTTTATCCTCTTATAAATCTTAAATTTACCCCTCCTCATAACAAGAAATAGATGAGAGTCAAGGATTACTACTGTTCTTACATAGGAATGATACCCATCTTTGTCAACATCTGCTATACCTATTGTTGTTTTGATTTTATGTCACCAAATACTGAAAATAACTAATGTTTGATTGGTGCTTTTTAATAAATTACTCAGTGTAATTTTTGCTGTTTCAGGTTTCCTTTTTTTCCTTTCACTTACTCACTTAAAACTCAGCATCTACTATTTATAGGAAATTGTGTCATGGGAGGTAAATACATAGTTAATAGCACTTGTTCACAAGGAGCTCAAGAACGATTAAAATGTTATCTAGGGCATAGCAGCTAATATACTACAAAGTTGTAGTGTTGCTTTGGCTGTGATATAAAGTGTGAGTTAGTGTGGGTGTTTTTGTGGTCTTTTAAAATACATTAACATACAGGTGTGTATGCCATTCTGTCAGAAATCATAAGTTTAGATGACAGAATGTGAGAGGAGCATGATTGAGTTCAGGAAAATCAATTGAAAGCTTGCTTTAAATGTCAGATTTTTACTGTGTAAATGTTTTTCTTCATACAGTAGTTAAGGGATCTTTGAAAACGAAGAAAGGTGTTTATAACCATTTTAAAACAGAGATCAATCAGAAAAAGTGTCTTATACCTGGAAGACTCTTTAAAAAATACTATGTGATATACTTAAAAGAACAAATAGTTTGGGCCAGAGGGTTAGCTCAGTGGTTCTGGTGCCTGCCTCACAAGCACAAGGTCCTGAGTTCGATCCCCGGTAACCACATACAATGCTGGGCGTGGAGACTCACACCCACCAGCAATCAATACCACATACCACAATGTCGGGTGTGGTGGTTCATGCCTGTCATCCCAGCACTCAGGAGGCAGAGACAGGAGGATTGCTGAGTTTGAGGCTTGCCTGGACACATAGTGAGCTCAGAGTCAGCCTGAACTACAAAGTGATACCCTGTCTCAAAAAAAAAAAAGAACAAATAGTGATCAGAGAAGCTGAACTTTATTCTTTGCTTTTCTGCTTTCTGTCTGTATGACTATGGCTCTAGAATTTTCAGTTTGCTATTTAGTAAAATAGAATAATTGGAACATTTTCCAAGAATGTGGCCAGTGTGCCCAGTACAGTTTGTAGCACGTAGTAAGAACTTCAGTGAATTAAATCCCCATTCTTTACCATTTATCAAGCTTTGGACCCTATATAGAATGGACACATATACACTCTAACATTTCCTACATCTCCTATAAAATGTCCTTATTGTTCAAACTCAGTCCCAGGTGGCATCTGGATAAAAAGGTAATTGGCTACCAGCTAAATCACAGAACATATACTAGGATTAATTCTTCTGGAACTGTCCTCATCCAACATCACATTTAATAGCAATTTGTTTAAATTATAAGCTTACAAATTTAGAAGTATGTTCTTAAGATATATACCCACTTTTAAACACAGTCATTAAAAATTAACATTTGCCTAACATAATGCTACAGTGTTTATTTGAATTCCATAAACCATGTTCAGTGAAACATCAGAGAGATAATGGACTAGTATAAGATTTTTGTATCTTTTTTTTAGTTTTTAGATTATATACATTTGTCAAACTGTAATATAGGTAGAATTTCTCATTATTCTTGACCAACAGTGCTTCACCTTCGATATGTTTTCTCTAAATAACATACTTGAGCACAGTTTTGACAGTCCTTATTTGCTTTATTGTTGCTTTGAAGACTCCTCAATGAAGCCTGCATCTTATATTAATCCTTCTGTCTAGTCCCCCCCCCATCTAGACACCTCCCCCACTGTCCTGACCTTACCCAGTGAGTGCTCTGATGAATAAAATGAGGCAGAAGTAATGGTGTGTTTGTTCTAGGATAAGCCCCCGAATAGGTCCGGTGGTTACTAGCTTCTTGCTTTTGGAATACTGCTTCTCGGAAACCCCCCACCCTGGCCATGCAGTGAGGCTGCTCAAGCAGCTATGTAGAGAGCTCCATGTGGAGAAGAGCATAAGCACTCCGACCCACTGGAGACCCAGTTAAGTTTGTGAGTGGCAAGTGCATCGCAGATATTCTAGCCCCTGTGGAACGTCTCCTTCAGTCTCCAGGTGCCTGCAGCTAGCTTAGCGTCCTAACTCAGGCCACAGAGAGTAGCTGCCCAGGCAGCACAGCTTTACTGGGGGTTTGTTATGGAACACTGGGTAACTGAAATGTCTGCTTATATCAGAAAGTAAAACTCAATGCTTTTTATATACTGGCCAAGAAAGAGTGTTTCTCTTTTCATATGAATTGCTGAAAATAATTTTTTTTGCATTAGTCAGTAAACTTTATTGGTACATTATATACACAGCTCACAATCACACAAAACATTAGGGAATTTGTACCAATATGTGACACAGGTCAATTCCCATTTTGAAAATAATTTTTTATAACTACTTGGGAGAATGATGATTTTTAAACATCTTCCAAATATATTCCTAAGACATATTTAATTACTTTTAATTTGTATCTTCCAATTTAAGGTTCCCCACCAGTAAAAAAAAAAAAAAATTTTTTTTCATATGTGTGTGTGTGTGTGTGTGTGTGTATATGGTGTTGTGTCCAAAAACAAGAACTTTAGTCTTAATCAGCTGTTAAGTTATAACTGTATTAGCTCTGTGATTGAGGCAGGTTTTATTATAGCTCTACATTCTCACTTCTTTGTATCTTAAAAAGTGAATTTAGCCACATGAGCTCTAAAGTTATTAGTAATGAGCAATAATGGAGTTGGATTGCTTCAATCTTTTAAGTGTCACACTGGACAGAATACACAGGGAATCTGGAGTAATGTTTATGTAGAGCCCTCTTCTCTCCAAGAAAGCATCAGTGTTACCAGGGGCACAGCGGCTTCCACTGTTCCTTGTCCTCCTTGCATTTTTTGCCAAACATTGGCAGATAAAAGATTATACCATTTTTTCCAATTGCTAAATCTTGTGGATCATAGTTCAGAGGTCACTTGGAATGTCAGAATGCATTAAGTCTGTATCAGGAAACTGTTCAAGTACTTTAGGTTTAATTTTATATCCAATAGATTCACTTCCTTAGAGCACTGCTTGCTGAGCAGTACATGTCTTGCTGTAATGCACAAATCCCTCAGAGCAACTTTTCTTGCCTACTTATGTTGGGATATATTGTATAAAATCTTTATGCTTGTGTGTATATTCATTTTGTAACAGTAAAGGCTTTTTTATTTTTCATTAGGGACTCTCTTCTGCTAAAACACTCTCTATTTTGTCAAGCAAGGCATTTCTGCTGGTGAGAGTAATTAGTACCTGCTTCAATTATGCTGTTTCTCTCTTTGAGAAATGAATTTTTAATGGAAGGGGCACAGTATTACAAGGCAGGTGGTAAAACTCAGATGTCCATTTTACCTCTGCTTAGCCACCCCTGTCCTAAGCTTTGCATATTCTTCCACTGATACCCAGAAGCACAAGTTTCTTGCCATTTTCCACAGTCGATTCTGTTAGGAATAGTGAGGAAATGAGTACCAAATCATTGGTTATGAGTGTGATTCTTCATTAAGATTTTATTTAGGATCCAAATTACAAAAGTGATACTTCAGCATCTGTTTTTAAAATTATTAGAACCCAGCTTTAAGGTACGGATTTTTTTTTATCTGCAGCTGAAAGTAACCCAGATTTATCTTAAAAGGTAGATCACTATTGCAGCCTTAGGTGAAAGTCCATCTGGCAGAATGGCAAGGGAGAAGGATTAGAAGAAACACACATATCACTTCAGTGATGGTTAGTGTCCTAATTAAGTTGAATGGGGTGGTGATATTTTAGTGTTTTGCTTTAAAACTTACATTTTGTGTGTGTGTGTGTGTGTGTGTGTGTGTGTGTGAAATAGGTACATTTTGTATACACATCATGATCACATTCAACATTGAGAATTTGCACCAGTATTTGACACAACCTAATTCTCATTTTTCCCCATTCCCCTACCCGCCCTATATCCCCTCATTCCCTATATACAGCAGTTTTTGTTTCCCCTTCTTTTTTACCGCCACAATTTTTTCTTTCCCCTTGTTACTTACCCCTACCCCCATTTTGCTTAGAATATTTTCTGTTTTACAGTGTCTGCCATACATTCTAGAACTCATTTACATTTTCACTTTCTCTCTTTTTTTTTTTTTTTTTTTTGAGACAGGGTCTCGCTTTGTAGTTCAGGCTGGCCCTGAGCTTACTGTGTAGCCCAGGCAAGCCTCGAACTCAGCAGTCCTCCTGCCTCTGCCTCCCAACTGCTAGGATTACAAGCATAAGCCACCATGCCCGGTAGTTTCTCTGGTTTTTATGCCAAAAATTACAACATCAAGATAGTTTAAAACCCCTCTGTAATTATGATGATTTGTATATTTTAATAGCTTTGGCTTGAACAGACTGTTAATATCATTTGACGGAATACTCTACAAAAAGTTCTTAAATCCTTTAAGCCAAGGGTGAACCTTCCTGTTTAAAAGCCTTGTTTAAGAAGAAATAGGATCTGATTTGAGAAACTGCCTCATGAAAGGAAGACTGACTCACTGCTTGCTGCTTGCTGCTTGCTGCTTGCTGCTTGCTGCTTGCTGCTTGCTGCTTGCTGCTTGCTATGGACTGTTTCTCTTCTGTGATACCTCCTTGCCTTGAAGCCAGCCTATTATGGACTGAAACCTCTACAAACTGTGAGCTGAAATAAATGTTTCCTCCTTTAACTTTGGTTAGATATTTTGTATCAGCAAAGCAGAAGAAAGTAACTAAGACAGATTTTGGTACCAGAAAAATAGGATTGTTGCTGTGGCACTACCTGGCCATGCAGTTCAAGAGTCTTTGGAACTGGCTTGAGAGAAGAGTTTGGAAGATTTGGAGACGATGCCTAGCGCAGCAGGCTTGGAATGCTGCAGGCTAAACTTGATGGTCTTCTAAGCCGAGGACAGAATGCAGATAGAAATGCGTATCTCTTTACCAGACCAGCCTCAGACAGTTTCAGTTAGGAACAAGGGCTGCATTGGCTTTTGGACTACAGACCATGTATGTCGTGCTCTGATAGAAAACTTGTCTATATTTTGCTGTTGTCCAGAGAGTTTGCCTGAGTCTGAGATTAAGGACACCAGACTAATCTGATAAAAGAAATTTTAAAGGCGTGTAATATTGAGGCAGCAGCATGACTACAGTTGGGGGCTTTTGGCGAGATCCACGTTGAAAATCAAGGGCAGATGTCCAGCAGAATGATTTTTAAGTTTTAAGTTTGTCCAGAATAGAAGCTCTGGCAAAACTACAGCCTACAAAGATGGAGAACAGAACTTGGTTGCTGAGAAGGAATAAGATCATAGAAAAGATGGCCTGAGTGCATCACAAGCACCAACAGGACTCTACCATTTACAGAAGTGAAAGAGTTTGCTTTGAGAAGACAGTGCAGAGCACCATATTCCAGAATGGTGATTCTGGAATTCTTTCTCACTTCATAATACCCGGTCACTCAAGCACAGATCCTACAACCAAGGGGAGAGGAAGCCTGGCTGGTGCTCCAGCCAGCAGCAGACTTCGGTGTTGTCCACCTGGCATGCTTTAGGTGCATACAGAATGCAAGAGTGCAGTGTCAGGAGGCTTCCACCCAGATTTCAGAAGAAGGTCTCAGGAAGGCAGTGTGTGAAGCTATATGAAGCCCAAAGACATAGTGGAGACCCCGGAAGGGGGGAGAACCCAGGAATGTGGATCATCTGAAGAAAATCACAAGAATTAAGCAAAGCTGGCACAAGAAAGAAGCTAAGGGAGCTAAAACTATCAGCAGCACTGTAGGATCAGAACCACCGAAGGCCTTTGGAGTTTACATCTTGCCAGACTGCCCTGGACACTCACATGCAGCTATGGAATTTAGTGTTTACCCTGCTGGAATTTGGTCTTGTTTCAGTCTCATTCCTCCCTCCCTTTTTGTATATTTTAGAATAGGAGTGTCCATCTTGTGCCACTATATGTTACAAGTGTTTGACTTTCTTTTCATTTGTATAGGTCCTCACTGCTAAGAGTTGGCCTTAAATCTCAGAGGAGACTTTGGATTTGGGTTTTTCAGTGATGCTGAAACTGTTAGGACTTGGGCAATTTTTAGAGGTGGATTAAATAACTTTTGCTTAAAGGGATGCATGTGGCCAAACCTTTCTCTAGGTGCTTCCACTTCTTCTCTTCTCTCTCCCTCTCCTGACGGACAAATAAATACAGTGGGCCTTTAAAAAGCCACAGCAAGGCACAGATGCAGATGACACAGGTGATGCAGGTGATACAAACCAATCATACAATGCTAAATGCTATTTCCGCCCTTGTGTCCAATCATACCCTGCCGCGAGCACTGCTCCCGCCTTCTCATCCAATCACATCCCAAGCCACCCTATATAAATGCCTGTGACTTCCATAATAAATGGAGCTTCTCAACCCACACGGAGTCTGGGAGTTGTGATTCTGCATCCCTGCTCACCCTCCTAAGGTCTTCTGATGACGGAGATGACCCGACTAGATGACAGATGCACATGAGTCTTTGGGAGCCAGGGGCAGTGTTATGACTTCTATGTAGACGTCCCCCGCAAAGCCTCAGATGCTTATAAGTGGGGTTTGGAGAGGTGGCATGGATTTGTGAAGCTGGATTAAGGTGTGTGCTACTGGGGTGAATGGTGTGAATGTTTGAATTACCATTCTGACTGTGGTTGGCTTTGATCTAAAGGTTGTAGTCTGGATGCAATATAAAGGGAAAGAAAGAAAACAGGTTAGCTGCTGCTCTGCAGCCTCCTACCCACCTGTGTCTCCTCTGTGACACTTCTGCCATGCTACCCTGCCTTGGAGCAAGCTGACTATAGACTGAAACCTCTACAAACTGTGAGCCAAACCTTCCCTCCTTTAAAATGTGGGTGTCAGGTTTTTTTGTCTCTGCAATGAGAATAGTAGGTAAGAGACAACTATGAATTCATTTCTTGCAAAAGAGATTTATTTCTCATGGTGCTGGAGGTTGGGAAGTCCAAGATCAAGATGCCAGCATATTTGTTGATGGCAGGGTTGTCTCCTTTCCTTTTTTTTCTCATGTAATGAAAAATCAGGTGGCCTGGCTAAATTCTGAGGGCACTGATCCCATCAGGAGGTCACCCTCATAACTTAATCTGCATTTTCTTTTTCTTTGCTTGCTTGCTTGTTTGGTTTGTTTGTTGTTTGTTTGTTTATTTTGGAGACAGGCTGGACTTGAACTCACAGTGATTCTCCTGCCTGACCTTCATGAGTGTTGGGATTACAGGCACATATCACCTGACCTTTATCACCTTCCAAAGACATATTATAACTTTGTCATTTGACATGTTAATTTTGGGGAACACAAACATTTAATGCCTAGTTACTTTTATATCACTTTTTCTTTTATTAAAAAGAAGTTAATAATTCAAAAGGACTACCCATTTCTCTTTCTGTCCCATTCTTTATCCCTTTTTCTTCTCCCTTCTCTCATTTACTCATTCAATTAAATTAGAATTATAAAAGGAAATATCTAAAAGTATTAAAAACATATATAATGTCCCCTTTATAAAAATATTTTCAGGGCCAGAGATTGACTCAGTGGTTCCAGCGCCTGCCTAGCAAGTGCAAGGTCGCTGGTTGATCCCGGTAACCACATGCAACAATACTGGGTATGGTGACTCATGCCCACCAGCAATCAGTACCATATTCCACAGTGCTGGACATGGTGGCTCACACCTGTAATCCCAGCACTGGGGAGGCAGAGGCAGAAGGATTGCTGAGTTTGAGGTTTGCCTGGTCTACATAGTGAGCTCAGAGCCACCCTGAACTACAAAGAGAGACCCTGTCTTATTTTTTTCTTTTTCCAGTAACTAGTAGGAAAACATCTTTCCTTAGTCCAGTATGGTGATGTACACCCATAATTCCAGGAGGCTGAGACAGGAAGATTGCAAGTTTAAGGGTCAACCTAGACTATATACTACTGATAACCTACCTCAAAAAGAGGGGAAGGTTTTCTCTTCTAAGAGTAACATCAGTAGTGAAATGAAAAACATGCTATAAAGAGCACTAATCACTTGAAATGCATATGGTAGTCAGCCAAAATGGTAATTTGGAAACAGACTAAATTTCTCATGTTTTTATTTTCCTTTTGTAAAGGTGCTTTAATTGTTTTATAGTAACATGGTAATAGTTATGCCATTATAATATCCATTCAAATAATCTTCTGCCTTCAGATTCAGTACCTTTAGAATTGCGAGAAAAAGCCAAGAGCAGAAAACAGAACTGGCATTCTGCTCCTGGTATCAGTTGACTGTTGCTTTCCAAAAACATCAGAGACTTTGTCCCTGAAGGGACTTTGAGGCAGCAGCGTATCTCTAGTGTCCTGGAAGTCGTCACCACATTAAAATCATCGAAAGGAATGTACCAGTCTCCCAGTGTACCATCAAAATGACAACCTGATGATCTAGGGTAGAATGATTTTCTCCTATGCAGTCTTCAAATGCTGATCAGTGCAAATTGTTCCTCTTTCAGGAACATGTCATCTGTCTGTTGTACATCAAGAGTGCTTGATGCTTAGATGTGAAATTCTAGGATTGTGAATATGAACTATAAAAAGGGATCCACATGAAGTTTAGGTCATGTCGAGATTTTTCTCCTTTAAATATAAAACATCAGGTTACCCTCAGACTAGGAAACCTGGTCTCCATGAAGTATACTAGCTGTGTCTTATTAAATAATGAGAAATTATTTTTGTGCCTTAAAAGTATTTTTTATACACAGTAGTTGCTAGAACCTCATTTTACCTACATGTTTCAGTTTTCTTGGTGATTCTACAAGGATGAGGCTGAAAAAGAGAAACAAAAATTGTTGACCACCTAAGCAATTTTTGTCCATTTGGGCAGCAGGTAGAACTTCCTCACTGGCTAGCTCAGTCACCCGTCGAATCCCCAAGATATTTTCACAGTGATAATGCTAATTTAAAATTAGATTAAATTGGCATTCAGAACATTATTCTCACAAAGATTATCCTATGGAATTCCTTTCTTTTCTGCTCATTTCTTTTCTCTTTTTCTTCCTAATACAAACACTTAAAAATACTGCTTTTGTCACTTTTCTGCCTTTGACTATGATCAAGTATGCAAACATTCCTTATATTCTTACTTTAAAATAAATTTTTACTGCGTCATAAATTCTAAAGTTTTTCAAATGCCTAAAATTCTCTTCTAAAGATGAGTATGTGTTACTTTGGAAAAACATCCTCTGTGAGGTCACCGATAACTTACAAGTTACTATTATGTCTTAATTCATGTAGTCTATCTGAAATTTATAAAATCTTATCTGGAAGAAGCTGTAAATGGTCACTAGTCCAGCCTTCAGATTCATGGTTGGGACTTTCATTAGGAGTCTCTTGACAGGTTCTGTTAAATACATTTGGGGGCAGAGGAACTAGTTCACTGGTTTAGATCAGTCTCATCTTAAGAAGGAATATTGACCCAGCAGAGTGTGACTAGGAAGGTACTGTTGTTAGGGGACCATTCTGAAGAAGCAGGTAAAGCACCTGGAGGGGTGGAGCTCAACCAGAAGCCTAGTGACTAACAAAGATCTAGAGAAGTCGTGCACCAGAAAGGAAACAGGAAATCATCTCCAATTTCCATTCTTGTTCTTCCCTGTTGTGCTACCCTTACTGTATTTCAGCAGCTCCTGTTATTGGGGTATGCGGTACTGATTGCTGGTGGGCACGAGTCACCACGCCTGGTATTGGATGTGGTTACCGGGGTTCAAACCAGGGACCTTGCGCTTATTAGGCAGGCGCTGGAACCACTGAGCTAAATCTCTGGCCCAATAACATTTCTCTTATAGCAGAAGAATAATTAGATGGAGATTTTATGTTTCCAGTGGTTTCTTGCTTTACTAGTGTACATATTTGTCTTTTAAACTTTTTCCCAGCAAGCATCTGTTTTTAGAGTAAGAATGAGGTGTACAAACTGGCACTGATTGCTGTGCTGTGTATGTTGATGTCTTAAATGTTTGATTCTTGCATTTACTCATCTGCACCATCATCAAATGATCTAGTAATGTGTGAGAATTTTACAAATGGGTCTGCCTTACATATCCAAAACCAACATTATACGCTACTAATTATCCTAGCAATTAGGAAATCATTTTTATCTTTGCTTTGCTATTTGGCAGCTGAGGTATAATTTTGACACGTTGTGGAAACATTCACTAAGTTTAGTCCTAGGCTACGTGTCAGGATTTACCAGACAGGATTTGGTAAAGAACAGTTAAAATTTGTTTTCTGTATGCCGAAAAACCTCTGGACTCCTGGTGGCATAAGCTTGTTCAAATCATCCTTTGTTCTCAAATTGTATAGGCTTCTTTCTTTCGCTTTCTGCCTTTTCCTCAGATTTGTTCTGTGCATTTTACTGATTTCTATGTGCAATCTACTGATACCATGTAGGCTGCATGATCAGTGTGTGCACTGGGCTGGCTGATTTCCGGGAAAGTCTCAGTCAGCTTTCCCCGCACTCTTCCTGTCAACCCATCCACTCTGCTGTTCTCCCCGCTAACTCACATGGCATTATCTCTTTCCTGGATTCATCCCAGAAGGCTGTTCTCGCCCTCGGTTTGCTTCCTGTCTTCTATTTTCCATATAGTAAATTCTGCCTGAGGTAGTTTTTACTTCAAATCCTAAGGTCGTTTGGTGTCCTGCCCAATCTTTTGTAGTCCGCTTAACCGCTAATTCTTTTTCTGAGTTTCTCAGATATACATTTGCTGGTGTTAGCGCCTCTTCCGCAGGCTCTCGTCTCGGTGCCGGCTGGCCGTCCACAGCCTCGGCTCCGAGTGCAGTACCGTCGTCCTTGCCAAGGTTTCCCGCACGCGCGTAGCCTGGTTTCTGTAGGCTCTTGACTCCTCAGAAAGTCACTTTCTCTCCCATCTTCTGTCCTTCTGAATAAAGAATTAGTTTATCTGCATTTCAAGTGGTGAATGTGTGTGAGGCGGGGGGGGGGGGGGGGGTCACAAGTTTGAGCCCAGCTTGGGAGGTCTGGGCAACTTAGACTCTTGTCTCAAAAAAAAAGAAAGAAAGAAAATGTTCAAAAGGGTGGAGGAATGTAGCTCAGTGTCAAGGCCCTGGCTCCAATCTCCGGTACCATTCCTGTCCACCCCCAAAAATCTGTAGGGACAAATTATTGAACATTTCTTGATTATTACACTATCCCTACAACTTAGCGTGGTGTCACATGTGTGACAGAAGCTAAAGTGTTTTCAACGGAACTAATTATGACCAGATGTGTTCTCAGCCACACCCTCTTCTGAATGATAATTCTGTATTTAAAACAGTCTGACTTTGTAAGCACTTTAAAATCAGTAAATGCAAACTCTCAGCTCTTTTACCCAGAGTTCCACTCTTTGTTCTTCTGTCACTGACATTTCCAAACTGAAAACCACCTTACCATTCACTGAGTCCCTCAGTCCTCTCAGTCGGGCTTCCAGAGAGGTTTGAAAAGTCCCTCCTTGACTCCCCCGTTCCCAGCCACTTTACGCTTCCTATCACTCTCTCCCTATTTACAAAGGCTTCTCATTTCTCTGCATTATATGAATGTCAACACTTATAAAAACTAAACATCTTACTATTTTAAGGCATTGTAAATGATTGCTACTTGTACAAGACTTCTAAAAAAAATGGAACTGTTTTATTATATTTTGGCTTTTTGAGTAAACGGTTAATATCAGTGAGTATGCTTCTCTTCACTTAGGGACATTTTCCTTTTTCGGAAACAGAAATTATTGGATCAACTCTGTATAAATGAAATTGTATAAAAGACAGTATAGGACCAGAGATGTAGCTCAGTGGTGCAGCTCCTGCCTGGCAAACTCAAGGCTCTGAGTTTATTCCTCATTCCAAAAAAAAAAAAAGAATATAAAAAAGGGGTCTCTTTTTTGCTCATACCAAAGATTCTACCCTTTTCATAAATGTTAAGTGGAGCTGTGCCCAAGGGCTTCCTGATCAGTCACTCAAAACACTCCTTGTCTCTAGAGGAAGCTCCCCAAGCACTGTCTAAAGTACATTCCAGTCCTGTAAGTGGCCAGCGTGGAACTGAAAGGACCAAATTTACCTACTTTCCTCAGTGAAAAGACAAACAGCTTACTTGAAATGATCTAGACACCGAACACTGACTAGTCATGGCAGTGATCCCTGGGAAAATGGGACACATGAGGTGAGCAGTGCAGTTGTTCTGAGGTATGTCTAGAAAGCAAGACTTTGTTTAAAAAAAAAAAAAGTGTGTTTGTGTGTCATCCACATGGAAAAAATTTTCTCAACACTTTTTAACGACTTAATTCAAGTTATAATATGGCAGAAATTAGTTGAGAGCAAACTGTATTTTCCTCTTGTATTTATTCTTTATATGTGGTACATAAATAAAAGAGTAAACGTTTTCTTGACATCTTTTATTGCATCTAATGTGGCATATTACTTTCAGTCTGTTCCTAGGCATCCTTAGGAGGAAGGTGCTTGATCCTTTTGTTTTCCACTACAGTTTTCTGACATCATCGGGATATTTTTCAGTCTTTCCTATTAAGGAATTTTTGAGAGCTAGACCTTTAGATAAGGTTTATAGTGCAATTAGGATTTGAAAGTTAGAACTTGAAAGTTCAGGATTAAATAGAGGACAGATATTTCCAGTAATGGGATAGGATTCCTGACATGACTTCTCCGAACAGTGAGAATGGTTCATGTGGGAAAGAAAAAGAAGGCAGGGTAGGTAGGAGTTGATGACTGAAGACCTTGAAAAACAAATAAGGGAAATAGATGGACAGTTTCTTGGTCCGTTTTGTGTCACTCTCACAAATTTGCTGATTCTGGGGACAATTAAAAAATGAGGCATATTTGACTCACAGTTTTTATGAATGTAAAGTATAAGCATTTGTGAACAGGCCAGTGGCTTCTTCACACAGTAAATAACGTTATACAAGCATGTGTGTGTGTGTGTGTGTGTGTGTGTGTGAGAGAGAGAGAGAGAGAGAGAGAGAGAGAGAGGGAGAGACAGACAGACAGACAGAGAGAAGTAAAAAGGAGAAAAAGATGAGAAACCACATAGAGAGAAGCAAGAAAAGAAGCTGTGGAAGCCCAGCTGCTGTGCGGCAGCGGTCTCACGCTAGCTAACCTTCCGAGGAGACCCGCCTCACTCCTGAGAGGACAGCCGGCCGTCTCAAAGCCCTCTGCGCACTGTTAGCACTGTTTACTGGGGCCAAAGCCTCAACAGGAGTTCTGCTGGGACAAACCACATTCAAGCCAAGGAAGATGGCCTAACAGTGAATTTTTCTGCCGGAGAGAATGAATTGTCTTTCATTCAAATATAAAATGTGTATTTTTAGCTTTTTAGCCCTGTATTTTTATGTTAACATTCATTGTATTTAAATCTGAGTGAATGCAGATTAAATAACAAAGTAAGAATTATTTCACCTCCAGAGATGGATGTGTTTGTCTTTCTCTTTTCCAGTCCACTCCTTTACATCTAGCAGCAGGTTACAACAGAGTTCGGATAGTTCAACTGCTTCTTCAGCATGGTGCAGATGTTCATGCGAAAGACAAAGGGTACGTTATTACTTTATTTCCTTTTAGTGATTTTTTTTATGGATTGTTTGACTTTGTTTTCATCATCTACTAACCCCAAAGTTTAAGAAAGTCATAATCTCATTCATTAAGAATCTTCACAGCTTTGATTTCAGGCTTTATTTTCATGTACTTACTTATTGAGATATCTTCAATAATTACCTAAATCAGTTTCATTTATTATAATTTATTACTTGAAGCTAAAATGTGTCTCTCAATTGCAATCATTATTTTTCAACTTTTAAGTTCAGAAAGATAAGTTAAAAATTCTGATGTTCTGGTGGCATAAAGATCTACTCAATAAAATCATAAGTATGTAATATTTTAATTTAGTGGGGGTTTTTCCTGATGAAATCTTGGACATCTAAACTTGAGAAAATCTAGAAGGCCCTCATGCGTGTCAATAGAGGAGGGAAATAGGTAGTAGCCAAAAGTCAGTTCTGTCATTTATTCTATGAAATAGTAAATTTTGGGAAACTTGATACCAAATTCCTACATAGTCTCCAGGGACATATGAACATTGGGTTTACTCTCCTGAGCAAAGGGCTAAATTTCTCATTGTCTCACCTAAAGATCTAAAAGATAACTGAGCCTGCCAGGTAAGGTAGATTATATTTTTGTAATTGACAGACTAGAGATGTGCCCTAGAGTGGGGTTTCTTTCACTGTGACTTTTCCCCTTCATGTCACGAGGCATAAAAGAAGGACTCAGTACTTTGATTATAAGCATAGGGGCCTGTTTCACATCTGCTTTTTTCAGTGCTGTTTCTCTCTTCCGGCTCCAGGTTTTGTGCTATATGTGATGGTGTCCCAAATAGGGATATAAATGCCTGATACCTTATACAACTCTATTTCTTATGCATGTCTAAAAACAGATGGTGTACAATACAGTGGACCCTTTACCTAAGAACTTGATTCTTTTGTGAGGCCTGGTAATAACTCGGGTTGATCAGAGAAGGCTCAGACTCCTCTACACAGCCTTCAAAGTCTCTCTCCTGTACACAGACAGATCTTGGTGTCCATAGAGACTCTGGGCCAGGATTTCTCAGTTAACTCCACACAGGAAAGGGTGTTGCGATGTTCCTTCCAGAGCTCTTTAAGGTTTAGATCTGTATCAGAGACCGTCTGGAAGCACAAGCTCCCAGCATTCGGTTGTACTCATAACTGATTGTCAAATTAAAACTAAACTTTTGGTCATAACCCAAGTTGTTCGTATGTCAGGCTGGTCATAATTCAAGGATCCACCGTAGGTGAGTCATAAGGGAAGTACATCCTGAAAGAGGAGGTCTGACTCACTTAGAATGCTTCACTATGCAAGTTATAGTTTAGATTCTTACACTGGAGATTGCTATGTAATTCAGCTAAACTGGGGGGAATATTTCAGTTCACTACCAATTGATGTTTTGTATAAGTAACATATATAAAGCATGCAATTATCCATTAGCGTATGATCTTTTTGCCTAACTGTTCTTGTATTTGGTATTTTACATTAATTATATACAAAAACATGAGATAAATACAGACATTTTAAATATAAGTGATGCTTTGAACTATTTGATTAAATACTTAAATTTTTAAATATATTTCTGTTGGGATTTATAGATTTTTGTTTCTTACACTTCCTGGATAAATTACTACAAAATGTTTGAAAGTGAAGTATTTTAATTTGCCTCTTTTCATTTAGTGGGCTTGTGCCTCTTCATAATGCGTGTTCATATGGACATTATGAAGTCACAGAACTGCTACTAAAGGTAAGAGATATTAAGAATATTAAGTATTGGGTTGGAGGGTTAGCTCAGTGGTTCCGTTGCCTGCCTCACAAGCGCAAGGCCCTGAGTTCGATCCCCGGTAACCACATATAATGCTGGGCGTGGAGACACGCCCACCAACAGTCAACGCCGCATACCACAATGCCGGACGTGGTGGCTCACGCCTGTCATCCCAGCACTCGGGAGGCAGGGACAGGAGGATTGCTGAGTTCGCGGCGGCTTGCCTGGGCACCATAGTGAGCTCAGGGCCAGCCTGAACTACAAAACGAGACCCTGTCTCCAAAATGCAAAACAAACAAAAAAAAAGAATATTAAGTATTACTTGTTTTTTAAAACTTGCCATTACGTCATATGTGTTTTAGCAAATAAGATTTTAAGGGAATAAGAATCTTTAAAAATACTAATATTACTATTGCTGAAGATACTGTAAATATTCAGCTTAATTTAAGCTGTTTTTAAAACTGGAATTTAAACAATCCTATTTCAAAAAGTTGTAACTGAAATGCACGCAAAGTAAACGCTCTCCGAGTTTGGCTCGATGCGCGCAGTGATGACTCACTGGGGCTCTTCTCCTCCCTCAGCACGGAGCTTGCGTCAACGCCATGGATCTCTGGCAGTTCACTCCCCTCCACGAGGCTGCTTCCAAGAACCGCGTGGAAGTCTGCTCCCTGCTGCTCAGCCATGGCGCTGACCCCACGCTCGTCAACTGCCACGGCAAAAGTGCTGTGGACATGGCGCCGACTCCTGAGCTCCGGGAGAGACTCACTTGTATGTATTTGTAGCCTCAAATCAGTATTGCTAGTTAGAAGTTAGAACGTCTCCTTTCCCTTTAGTTACTCGGGCCAGGGTTTTGTCTAACTTAATATCTCTGCATTCTTATAAGTGTGCTGACTTTAGTGTCCTCCTTTCTTTGGGGTGGAGCAGTGTGTTTTGGTTTTGGGTTTGGTTTTTTAAGACACTGTCTCGCTGTGAAGCTCACACTGGCCTTGAACTCTCAGTTATCCTCCTGCCCCAGCCTCCCAAGTGCCTGAATTATATCATACATTTTTCTTCATAAATTCCCCAAGAAATATATAGACACACACCATGTAAATATTTTGTGTTTATTCAAGCTTAATTCCAATTCATATGTTAAGTCTTCTTAGTTTTAAAAGGCTAAGAAAGCTGAAGATGAGCAGCCATTTATTAAATACTTTCTATGTAACACTAGCATACTGAAGTTCACAAAGCAGAAGTCACTGAGCTCATAGAGCTTGTATTATTGTGCTGTTGAGCATAGCAGGTAACATCAAATATGACTGAATACTGTTTTCCAAGCTCCTCAGAGTTCAGTCCTGACCATATATTGGGTATGGTATGGCCCAAGGGTAAGTGGGCCCAAATATAATAGATGCTTGAGATAATACTTATGATCTGATGGAGATAATATGTGATATACATTACCTACACATGTATAAATATATTCTTATATAAAATTTTTATTTTAGATATGCAGAAAATTTATGAAGCTAGTATGGGGATCTCATATATCTGTACTGAGTGTCCCTGTATTACTAATATTTTAGTATGGTGCATTTATCACAATTAAGAAACCATTTTAATCCATTATTATTAACATAAAGGCCATCCTCTTATTGGATTTCTTCAGTTTGTGCCCTGAGTCCTTTTTCTGTTATACATTCCCATTCAGGATATCATATTACATGGAATTCTTACATCAACACTAAAACATTACATGTGAATGTTTCTGATTTAAATTATGTGAGATGTCATCTACTTGATTTCTAGTGCATACCATGGTCTATACTCTCTTTATGTTTAGGATTCTAAGAATCAAAAACAACTTAAAATCTTTGTAAGGTGGATACTGATCTCAGTAGCACCATGCCTGCTGGGCAAGAAGAAAGTCCTTAGTTCAATCCCTGGAACCAGAAAAGAGAAAAAAAAGAAAATCTTTGTGAAGTTATCACTCAAGGAAAATACATAGTTAAAATGCTGCCATTTATATTTAACCAGATTTTAAACTAGTTTGTGTTAAAATACTGAGAATTCTTTATGATTTTGACCTTACCTGGAAATTTAAATTTATTTTGGTATCCAAATGGGTGACTCCTATTAAGTTATAAGTATAAACCAAGTTGCACCCGGGAAGATGTGTTTGTAATGAATCTTTATAGAAGTTCATTTATTCTCTCCCACCCAGATGACTCTTGCCAGGTGAATGTTGTGTAATGTAGTTCATTTTCCTATGTGCATTCTATCTCCTAGGAAAGTTTGATTTCTTAGAGAAAAAAGACTTTTCCCCTTTCTGTCTTCACACCTGGGTAGCTCCTTGTTACCGAAGAAGACTGTGTGGTGCTGTGAGGGCCTCCTGTGTGCTCAGTCCCCACCCAGCACAGGGCATTGCACACACTGTGTGCCCAGCAGGTTTACTGATTAGATTGGATGCTACACAGAACTTCTCTGTTTTCTCATTTCTTTTTTTTTTTTTAACTTATGCACTGGCTGAGCTTTATCCCTATGTCATTTGACATTTCTCCTCCCTTTTAACCATTTTATAAATTATAAATATTACTAGATGTTTTTAAATTGCGTTTTACTAGCTAAACCACTGAGCTAAATCCCTGGCCCTAAGTTTTTTTTTTTATAAGTTGAGTTTATTGGTACATTTTATGAATACATTATGATCACATTCTTCCCTAAAGTTTTAAAAACAAACTCATATATCTTTTTATATTCATCAATTTATGATAACTATTTACTGTAGTTAAATTTTTCTCTGTATTTTTTTAAATTTTCAGTATTCAGTTAAAGTATTTTAAATTGTAAAATCAATTTGGGTTGAAACTTTACTTTTTCTAAAGAGCAAAGGTAGAACCAGGGATTTATCTCCGTGGTTCTGGTGCCTGCCTTGCAAGCATAAAGTCTGAAGTTCAATCCTCAGTACCAAAAAAATATTTAAATAAGTAACAAAGATAATGTATACTGTATTGTTATATAAGATGATGTCATACTATTTTGTTCTAATAATTCTTTAAAACCTAAGTCTGTTTTTCATCTGTGTTCATTTAATTTTCTTCTGAGCCACCTGTTCTGAATATAAAGGAGTAATTAAAAAGATAAAACTGCTGTTATCATTTTGATATTCATAGAATTTTTTCATTTGAGAAAAAGGCAGTATGATTTACATTCAGTTTAAATTCCTCTAGACTGGTGACTCCAGAAGTATCATTTCTCAATATGTCACCTTCCTTTGCAGTTCTCCGAAGCCTTCTTATATATGGCAGTTTACAGTTCTCCCACTTCCTTTGTCCCCAGTTTTATAAATAAAAATGTATAATTTTGTTATTTGTATTTCCTGTATACTTGCATCTCATTTGACCTTAATTTCTTGTTTTTGAAGTTTTGAAGTGCATTTTGAGGAAGTTAGCAATGGTAAAGAGGTTATATACAAGTGGCTCAGACTTGCTGTATCTTGTTGTATGGTGAGCATTCATGCAACCAATACTTACTGATATCCTACCACCTGCCAACTCTGTACCAAATGATGACTACTATAACAGTATGGCAGTGATAACAGGCATGTGATGAAGCTAACACAAGTGCTCTGCGCCTCAGATGAAGGATCCTAGCCCAGTAGTGTGAGAGAACAGGGAAGTTTATCTTGTTAAACTGAGACCTGATAGTGCAAAGTCATTTAATAAGGCTCATGGTGTATGTGCATGGTCTCTGTGTGTCTCTCCATTTTGAGGGAGGCAAATGTGATGGAAGGAAAAGAGGAAGAATACAGTGCTGTCTAGATACAAAGGTCTGAACATGAGAAGGTTTGAAATTGTTACAGAATATTTTAAGTCATACATCATTTGTACCTTTTTAGAACAACTTTGAGCTTTTTGGTACTACATGGAGTTATAAAAATGTAAACTAAATTTTTAAAATAGAAAAAGAATATTGGCTTCTTACTGGACATGATGAGATAAGCTTGTAATCCCAGCTGTTCTGGAGGCTGAGGCAGAAGGATTGCAAATTTGAGGGTGGCCTGAGAAACTTAGCAAGGCCCTGGCTCAAAATCAGAAAGGTTAAGGACATAGTTCAGTAGTGTAGCATTTGTGTAGCTTCTATGGGGCCCTGCATTCGATACTTAACACTACAAAAAGAGGAAGAATAATAATACTGGATTTTTATGCAACTAATTTAGATATGGATTTTTAAAAATCGATTTGCTTATAAAAATAATAAAATTATAATTATTGATTTTAAAATTTACTCTAGTAGTTGTCCCATATTTCATTTATTCTTCCTCTATAAAGACATAATCATGTAATATTCTGATGAATATTTCTCTGAATACCTGTTTCTATACCATTATTTTTAATTGTGATGGCAGTAGTAGAAAAATAGTAACAATAAAAAATTCGTATAATCAGCCATTCTTTTTTTTTTTTTTTTTTTTTTGCTGCTGGAATTGCCATTTAATGCTCTGTGCTTTTATGTCAGAGCCAAGCATAATCCCAGCACTCAGAACATTGAGTCAGAAAGATCATTGCAAGCTCAAAGCCAGCTTGGCCTATACAGTGAGTTTAAAACCAGCCAGAGCTATGTAGCAAGAACCGTCTCAAAAAACAATACATATTGGGGCCCAGAGATTTAGCTCAGTAGTTCTGGTGCCTGCCTTGCAAGCGCAAGGTCCTGAGTTCGATCCCAGTAACCACATACAATGCTGGGTATGGTGACTCACGCCCACCAGCAATCAATACCACATACCACAGTGCTGGGTGGTAGCTCAAAAAAAAAAAAAATTCATGTCATTATATAAAGATCTACTTTTTTTTTTTTTTTTTTGGCAGTACTGGGGATTGAACTCTGGCCCTTATGCATCTGAGGTTGGCACGGTACCACTTGAGCTAAACCCCTGGCCCAATCTGTTACTTCTTTTGAGAGCTGTAAAGTCATCCACTACAGTTTGCATTCACAAATCATTCAACTGATTTCTTTTTGATGAACATTTATGTTCCCTGTTTTAAAAACTTGTCATGATGTCTTTGTACGTGAATCTTTTTTTTTTTTTTTTTTGAGAAAGGGCCTCACTTTGTAGCTCAGGCAAGCTCGAATTCATCAATCCTCTTGTCTCTGCCTCCCAAGTGCTGGGATTACAGCCACCACCCCCAGCACTGTGGTTTGTGGTATTGATGGCTGGTGAGCGTGAGTTACCACACCCAGCATTGTATGTGGTTACCAGGATTGAACTCAGGACCTTGCGCTTGTGAGGCAGGCACCAGAACCACTGAGCTAAATCTCCGGCCCTGTAGGTGAATCTTTATGAACTCAGAGTATGAAATAGTCTTAATTTTGAACACACATATTTCAAAACCTTTTATTGTTCTACATCTTCATTGTATGCAATATCCTTATTGTCATTTTACTACCTTTGCTAAAATAGAGATATGTAGTTAATAATTTTCCAACTTATAGAAAATTGTTAGACATTTTAAAATAAATTTTAAACTATTAGATGCTAACTATTATCTCATTTGCAGATGAGTTTAAAGGTCATTCTTTACTACAAGCAGCAAGAGAAGCAGACCTAGCCAAAGTTAAGAAAACACTTGCTTTGGAAATCATTAATTTCAAACAACCACAGTCTCATGAAACAGCATTGGTAAGATTTTATTAACCCATTCTTTGGGTCTAGAATTGTAATTCAAGCACAAAATAATGTTTTTCATTTCAAAAACCTGAAAATGCCTTTACTATTTGAAATGCCAAGAATTCTCACTTTAATTTTGGTTATATTGACTTTTAAATTTGGTTCAGGGGATGATTCTTTTGATGCATGAAAGAATAGACATTTGCTTAGTCTTAATTTGAAAATTATTTTGTCTTCCCCAACCAATGTCTTTATAAAATA
>PVIC010014980.1:0-35818 GCA_004025085.1 Thryonomys swinderianus
TTTTTTTTTTTTTTTTTTTTTTTTTTGAGACAGGGTCTTGCTCTGTAGTTCAGGCTGGCTCTGAGCTCACTATGTAGCCTAGGCAAGCTTCGAGCTCAGCAATCCTCCTGTCTCTGCCTTCCAAGTGCTGGGATGACAGGTGTGAGCCACCACGCCCAGTACTGTGGTATGTGGTATTGATTGTTGGTGGGAGTGAGTCTCCACGCCAAGCATTGTATGTGGTTACCAGGGATCGAACTTAAGGCCTTGCGCTTGTGAGGCAAGTGCTGGAACCACTGAGCTAACCCTCCGGCCCTGTGGAAACACTCTTTTTTTTGAGATGAGGTTTCACTGTTTAGTTCAGGTTGAACTTGAGCTCACTGTATTGGCAGGCTGACCTTGAATTTAAGCACTCCTCATGCTTCAGCCTCCTGAATGTTGGGAACAGTGTCACCATGCCCAGCTTTCTACAAAATTCATTTAGGGCCTACTTGCAATTTATAAATTTCCTGTATGACCTCCTACACAGAGTTGGTGTTTCCTTTTTCACCTTCAGTTTCCTGCATGTATTTACTTTCTGTTTTTCTTTCTTTCCACTGTACTATGTTGATTTGCTTCTACCTGATCCTCTCAAAAATACTCAGCAGCCTCACTGCTTCCTGAGCACCTGGAAAATACCTGTTCTTCTTTCAGAATTAAAACCGAATACCCTCCTCTTTCCTAGAGTCGTCCTGGTTTCTCCTCTTACTTGGTCCTCTTCCCTTCCTCTACTTCTTCTTTCCTGTGTGTAGCTTTACCTTAAGGCATGTTGTGTTGTGGCACTTGGTATCTTTTTTTCTTTTTTTGAGATAGGGTCTCGCTTTGTAGTTCAGGCTGGCCCTGAGCTCACTATGTAGCCCAAGCAAACCTCAAACTCAGGAATCCTCCTGCCTCTGCCTTCCGAGTGCTGGGGTTACAGGCGTGAGCCGCCACGCCCGGCACTGTGGTATATAGTATTGATTGCTGGTGGGCATATGCCCAGCATAGTATGTGGTTGCCGGGATCGAGCTCAGGACCTTGCACTTGCGAGGCAGGCGCCACAACCAGTGAGGTAAATCTCCTGCCCCATGTATCTGCAGACAAAGGCTTATTCACCAGAAGGATAATGCAGTGAATAAGAGAAGTCTTGAGTGGTGCCTCTTTATCCCCTGGGGAAGCAGGTCTTCAACAGAAAGAAACAGAGCAAATGAAATAATTACAGATTGAGATCCATGCTATGAAGGAAGCAAGCAGGAAATTTATAAAGGACATAAGGTTTCTGAGTCTGCAAGGAAGTAAGAGTGTTGTAGGCAGGGATTTGTTTCAGGTCGACATCAGACTGGGTATGGGAATGTGTAGTAGAGCAGAACTAAAAGGCCGGTGGTTTGTTTCCCTCTCACAGGTTCTGTGATCATAGGTCTTACTTCATAGGTTTAATTCTGCTTTTCAAACCCTGGCATACTTTCTGTCTTTAAGTATTCAGGTGCCGGGTGTGGTGGCTCACGCCTGTAATCCCAGCACTCAGGAGGGCAAGACAGGAGGATTGCTGCGTTCCAGGCTTGCCTGGGATACATAGTGAGCTCAGGGCCAGTTTGAACTGCAAAGCAAGACCCTGTCTCAAAAAAAAAAAAAAAGTATTCAGGAAGTTTCTGAGGAATTTTAGTTTGATAACATTCTCTTCCTCCAAATTTTGGCTGTTCTCTCCTTGTTCTGTTCTGTTTGACATTAACTACCCTGGTTTTCTGTGGCTTCTTATTTGGCTTAGTGAACAAATAATATGATGTACTTAAAATAAGAACATTATGGTAAACTGGTTTACTTTTTTTTTTTGTTTTGTTTGTTTTTTGAGACAGGGTCTCGCTTTGTAGTTCCCTCTGGCACTGAGCTCACTATGTAGCCCAGGCAAGCCTCGAACTCAGCAATCCTCCTGCCTCTGCCTCCCGAGTGCTGGGATTACAGGTGTGAGCCACCACGCCTGGCGAACTGGTTTACTTTTAATTTTTGGTGATCTAAGTTTTACTGGATCATCCTTAAGATGGTCTTTACTTCCTCCTCTGAAATGAAGTTAAGGCTCTACCCATAAGTGACTTGCCTCTATGTTACACTTTGGAGAAATAGAGATGACCACTTTATCTTTAGAAAACTTTGTCCTTTTTTGCTAAGAGTGAGGGCTCGAGCTTCTTGCGGAGTTTTAGGTCTATACATAGATACCCATACCCAGTAAACTTTTTGGAGAGAGGTAGAAGCTGTAAACTGAATGCACAGAGACCCCTTTGGATGTGCCTAATGGCCTAGGAATTCTGCCTTGATTCTGTGGATTCCACCTTCCTAGACTCATAGAAGGTACTTAACACACTAGCTTTTTATTTTGCCAAGTAAAGGTATTTAAAATAAGTGTATGGGATCAAGGATTTAGCTCAGTGGCACTGTGCCTGCCTCGCAAGTTCAAGGATCTGAGTTCAATACCTAGTACTGCTACCCCCAAAAGGTGTAATTATATAATTTTTATAGTTAACATGTTCTCATCGTACAACATTCAAACATACAAAAAGAGCTGGGCAAGGTGGCTCACACCTGTGATCCCAGCCCTTGGGATGCAGAGGCAAGAAGATTACTGCAAGTTCAAGGCTAGCTGGGGTACATAGTGAGTTCAGGGCCAGCGTGGAGCACAAAAACAAAACACTGTCTCAAAGAATAAAACAAAATAAACAAAAACCTCTAAAACATACTTACTTTATACTGAATAAAGTAAGTCTTATACTTCCTCTCTAGTTCCTTAACTATCCAATTTCTTTCCTGAGTCTGCAAACTAGTTTGCTTGATCATCCTTCCAGAGATAGCCCACACGTTTAAAAACAGGTACAAATGGTAGTGACTGTTTCCTCTCCCTCAAATAAGTGTTGTGATACCATTTTGTATCTTGAGAGTATTCTCTCCTTTTCTTAGAGACACCCCTCACTCCTCAGTTTTTCTGTGCATTTCAGGTTGGCCTTGTGCACACTGTGTGGCCCAGGCTAGCCTCAGTCTCCTCTTGCTAAGGCCTCCTGCGTGCTGGGATTACAGTGTAAGCCACCACACCATCATTCTTAGAGATCTCTCAGAATCAACAGAGGTGCCTTACTCTTTTGAATAGAGGCATAGTATTGATAAGGAGAATTACAGAGTTACCATTATTTTAGTTTGAAAGGTAAACTGTAAAAAGAATGTGATTTCAGTAAAGTGAAGTTCCGTAAATTAAATAAATTGCATTCTTTGAAATTTAATTTACTACATTAATTGGAAGACCTTGTATTTGAAAATTGTTGCTACAGATAGTGAACAATTAAAGGTGTTTGAATGTGGGTGTGTTAGGACAGATTGCTGTTTTACATAGGTCTCAAACACTATCCTCCCAAAAATGTGAATTCTGTAGCCGGAAGGACAAAATAGAAGCGAATGTTCTACATGATACCTTTTAATATTACTTTTCAATTATGCAAATGTTTTGCTCATTTAAAAAATAAGTAATAGTTAGAAATAAAGAAAAATAGAGTATATAGTAGTTCTCTTAGATACACATGTATTAATCACATTGCAATTCTAGACAGAGGAGAAGTCTGGTGTAAGGAAGTAACCGCTTGAGCTAAAGCTGACTCGTCATTGCAATTCTAGATTGAGAAAGTTTAGGGTTTACTTACATTTTTTTCTCTAAAATTTGGATTCATACCACCTTCCATCCTTGTCTTATGTTCAGCTCCCAGTGTAGTACTGTCTTAATAAGCATGTGCTTTTTAAATGAACAGGTCTGCTTTCTAGAGTCTGTATACTGTGCCTTCATTCTTACACTAATTGTCTTCTGGGGCATTTTGCTTGGCATCAACCTGCCACAGTACCCTCCACTTACTGGCCATTCAATAAATATTCATCAAATGAATTCTCATCTCTCTGTTCTTAAAGGTCATATATCCTATCAATTTTCACTTTCAAGGTTTTCAGACTGACTCCAGTCACCCATTCCAGTATCCTTTCCCAAGGTCACACCGTCACCACTTCATGTAGGTTCTCACAGAGATCTGACCTGGTATGGTTTTTTTTTTTTTTTTTTTGCTTTTTGGAGACAGGGTCTCGCTTTGTAGTTCAGGCTGGCCCTGAGCTCACTATGGTGCCCAGGCAAGCCACCGCGAACGCAGCAATCCTCCTGTCTCTGCCTCCCAAGTGCTGGGATTACAGGCATGAGCCACCGCGCCCAGCATTATATGTGGTACTCGGGGATCGAACTCAGGTCCTTGCGCTTGCGAGGCAGGCGCCGGAACCACTGAGCTAACCCTCCAGCCCTGACCTGGTATGGTTTTAAAAATTCCTAATAATACTATGCATTCATGATCTGCTTAACATTAACAGAAGGAATTAAAATACTACCAGAAGGAATAAACAGCCCTGAAGCTAGTCTTCTATTCAAAATTAATTGACATTGTTATAAATACAAGATATTTTGACAGAAGTATGGCTAACTAATGAAATGAATAGTACAGCTAAAAGAAACAAGAAAAGACTCCTAATCTAGTCTCTGAAAATGGAGAAGAGGGATGTAGACATCTCAACTCTGAACTTCTCTGTCATTCTACTAGAAGCAGGTGGCAACTGTGTAAAACAGCAATCTGTCCTAACATACTCACATTCAAATCTCTTTAGTTGTTTACTCTCTCTAGCAATAATTTATTTAAATTTGTTCAATTTTTAGAACTTTTCTTTATATTGAAATCACATTCTTTTTAGGATTTACCTTTCAAACTAAAACAAGAATAATTTTGTAATCCTCTTAATATCAATCTGGCCTTGAACTCACTATGTAATCCAGGCTGGCCTTGAAACATGCTGTGATCCTTTTGCTCAGCCACTCAAGCACCACTGTGCCTGCCCACAATTTCCTCTTATGTCAACAAAGTTTAAGTACTGGAAACAGAAACCATTATGGGTATTTTAACCACAAGAAAATCTCAGAACACTGAGTACTCATAAAATTATGGCAAGATTGGAGGAGGGGTGTCCATAAGACTATCACTTTAGGAGGCTCACAGCTGGAGCTGTGATCTGGGGTCCAGTCAGTTGTTACTGCCCCTGCCACTCCATCACTGATGTGTGATACTCATGTAGCCGGTGACATTTGATTTTTGCTGCTGTAGGCCACTCCAGCAGCAGTATCACCTGGGGGACGATCAGGGTTTCTAGGCCCTAGCTTGGCCTACTGAAGCAGAAGACATGTTTTAACAAGCTCCCGGTAGACATGAAAGCTCAGGAGACCTCGCACTAGTTCATTGGGCCTGGTATAAACCTATGGGTCTCTGTGATCTTGGTTGCCAAATATAAAAGAGTCAAATCTCAACCTGGATATACCTTAGTTTATAAATATTGAACCAGATGTAGTGTTGGTTTTTCCTATCTCTTAGTCCAGACAGAGGGTGGAATGGAAGTTCAAAGAACCTGTGTATCGTGAACTGACCACACTTTTCCAGAGTAACCATTCCTATTAGATTTTTATGCATCCTTGCCTAGCACTGCAAAACAACAAGTGGTAGGTTACTAGACATAGTGTTTGGCATCATTCATTCATTCATTCAATTTTTTTTTTTTGAGACAGGGTCTTGCTTTGTAGTTCAGGCTGCCCTGAGCTCACTGTGTAGCCCAGTCTAGCCTCAAACTCAGCCTACCTCTGCCTTTTGCTTGCTGGGATTACAGGCGTGAACCACCATGCCCGGCACTGTGGTATGTGGTACTGATTGCTGGTGGGTGTGAGTCGTCATGACTAGTATTAGTGTATGTGGTTACCAGGGATGGTACCAGGGACCTTGTGCTTGCTAGGCAGGCAGTGAGCTAAATCTCCGGCCCTGAATTATCCTTTTTAAAGAAAAATACATACTATTCTATTATGGATTATAAAGTGTTTAAAATTAAGACTGTCTGATACAATCTGGCAGGCATCATTATTCTGATTTACTGGCACATGTGAGATATATTCTAAGGCCGGTAATTTAGCTCAGTGGTGCAATATCTGCCTGGCAAGTGCAAGGGCCTGAGTTTGATCCCTAGGGGTTATGGTGGCACATATGTGTAATCCCAGCTCCTGAGAGGCCTGAGGCAGGAGGATTGCTAAGAGTCGAGGCCAGCCTTGGCTACATAGTGACTGTAGGACCAGTCTGAACTATAAAGCGAGACCTTGTCTCAAGAAAACAAAACAAAACAATCTAGTTGTTAAATGTTTTCTTCCTGCTTCCTACACACTCAAGCCTTTTATATATGTCACTTCTTTAAACTGGGACTGTACCCAACTTTACATGCAAGAACTTGGGCTCTGAAAAGTTAATTTAATGTTTTATTATTATTATATTATTTTGAGACAGACTCTCCTTGCATATTGCAGACTGGGCTGAATTCACTCTTGTACACTAGGCTGGCCTTGAACTCCTGATAATCCTCCTGACTCAGCCACCCAAGAGCTGAGGTCACAGGCATGTGCCACAATGCCCAGTTTAATGTTTGTAAACTAAGGCATATTCAGGTTGGGATTTGAACCCAAGTCTGTTACCTTCCGTAATTTGTTATTTGGCCCAATTGAGCAGCATCTCTAAATGGTAGGCCTTTCATACTTTTGTAACATGTTTTTGTGAAAAGTTTAGAACAATACCCTTTTGGATATTTTTGCTTAGTATTAAAGGAATTTCAATTTTTTCTGACTCAGGTATCCAGCTCACATAGAAGACATTGACTACGAAGAAGGAAAAGTACTCATCCATTTCAAGCGTTGGAACCATCGTTATGATGAATGGTTTTGCTGGGACAGTCCTTATTTACGCCCTTTAGAGAAAATACAGCTGAGGAAAGAGGGTTTACATGAAGAGGATGGATCTTCTGTGAGTAACAGATCCTGGGGAATTCTGTAATGAATGGGTTCAGTCATTAGGCAGTTCTGTCCAGCCTTTGATATTTTATGAGAATGTCAGTAGCAGCTGGGAACCAGTCCTTCTTTTGGCTATTAGTTTTTTTTTTTTTTTTTTTTAGACAGGGTCTCTCTTTGTAGTTCAGGCTGGCCCTGTGCTCACTATGTAGCCCAGGCAAGCCGCCGTGAATTCAGCAATCCTCCTGTCTCTGCCTCCTGAGTGCTGGGATTACAGGCGTGAGCCACCACGATTTTGGCTATTAGTTTTAACTCAGATTTTTGTGGTACCTACGGCTTTTGAAGAATCCCAGTTGTCATCTGTTTGATGTGTTTAACATTGCAGTTTATAAACTAACTTCTTGGGCCCTGTAATGTTGATGAACCAGAAACCTATTTCTCTTTTTTTTGAGACAGGGTCTCGCTTTGTAGTTCAGGCTGGCTCTGAGCTCACTATGTAGCTCAGGCAAGCTTCAAACTCAGCAGTCCTCCTGTCTCTCCTCCCTAGTACTGCGATGACAGGCGTGAGCCACCACGCCCGGCACTGTGGTATGTGGTATTGATTGTTGGTGGGCGTGAGTCTCCATGCCCAGCATTGTATGTGGTTTCTGGGGATTGAACTCAGGACCTTGTGCTTGCAAGGCAGGCGCAGGAACCACTGAGCTAATCCTCTGACCCAACCTATTTCTCATTTACTCATTCATTCATGTATTTATGTGACAAGGTCTTAGTATGAAGTTCAGATTGGCCTTGAACTCATGGCAGTCTTCCTGCCTTAGCTTCCTGAGTGGTGGGATTACAGGCATGCACCACTAGGCACGGTACCTTATTTCATGATACCTGCTTTTCTAGCTTCTAGAAAAGAAGCTATACCTGGCACACAGTAGATCTTTGGTATATATTTGTTGAATAAAGGAATGAATGATCGAATTCTAGATCCACTGTATCTAGAATACTGTCTATTAGTAATTCTAGACATGTAAATCACTTATTAAACTGCTATCTGATCATTTCATGTGTAGATATCCTGTAATGGTTCATATGCAAGGTATTTTATAGTTTATTTATTTATTTTTGAGGCAGGGTCACGCTTTGTAGTTCAGGCTGGCCTTGAGCTCACTATGTAGCCCAGGCTAGCCTCAAACTCAGCAATCCTCCTGCCTCTGCCTCCCAAGTGCTGGGATTACAGCCATGAGCCGCCATGCCCAGCACTGTGGTGATTGCTGATACTATTGTTGTATGTGGTTACTGGGATTGAACCAGGGACCTTGCACTTACTAGGCAGGTGTTGGAACCACTGAGCTAAATCTCTGGCCTGTGCAAGGTATTTTATAAGGCCTTGAAGAACTTGGAACTAATTGGACTGCCTTCCTCTTCTTTTTTCCTAAATTACCGAGCAAAAGTTCCAATGCTTGGAGTTTTCACAGTAATACCTCAGCTTAGGAGTTTCTTTCTACACATTTTTGGTGCAAACCAAATTGGATGAGAACTGAGTCAAATTTCCCCCAAAAGGTCAACAATAAAACTTGAATTTGACTCAGTGCTTGTCCAGTTTGGTTTGGGATCAGAATCTCAGGGAGAATTCAGTTCATGAACTGTACCATTGTATTGGCTTCAAAATGACAATTGAACTTTTAGTTATAAGATTTTTTTTATTGTTGTTGTTTTTGAGACAGGGCCTTGCTTTGTAGTTCACGCTGGCCCTGAGCTCACTATGTAGCCAGACAAACCTCAAACTCACAGGAACCCCCCTGGCTCTGCCTCCCAAGTGCTGGGATGACAGTCGTGAATCACCATACCTGGCATTGGAGTTTGTGGTTACCTGGGATTGAACTGGGGACCTTGCACTTGGAAGGCAGATGCTGGAACCACTGAGCTAAATCCCCGGCCCTAGTAGTAAGATTTTTGTTTTTTGAGACAGGGTCTCACTTTATAGTTTAGGCTGGCCCAGAGCTCACTGTGTAGCCCAGGCAAGCCCCAAACTCAGCAATTCTCCTGTCTCTGCCTCCCAAGAGCTGGGATTACAGGCATGAGCCACCACGCCCGGCACTGTGGTATGTGGTATTGATTGCTGGTGGGTGTGAGTCACCACGCCCAGCATTGTATGTGGTTCCAGAATCCAACTCAGGACCTTGCACTTGCAAGGCAGGCGCTGGAACCACTGAGTTAAATCTCTGGGCCCATCTAGTTGTAAGTTTTTTAAAACAGCTGGGTGTGATGGCAAATGCCTGTGTTGCCATCATTCCGCCTCTTGAGATTGAACAGTTCAAAGCTAGCCTGGGTTATGTAGTGATTCAAGATGAACACATAGGGGGAAAAAAAGATTTTAAAACAGCATTAAGGCATCTGTAAGAATTGTGCATTTGGATCTGACTCAGCCTGGGTTCTGTTTTCCATTTTAACTTTAACCAAGGAACTTGAACTCTGGCTGGCCTTTTACTTTGTTTTTTTCCTCCACTTTAGGATTGTTCAATACTGTTCCATTTGATTGTTGTTCAGTAATCATTCTACAGAATTTATCAATGCATACGGTGTTTTGGGAGAACAAAATAAGATACTAAAGGTGAATAGATGCTTCCCTTGGTAAAAGAGCCCTTAAGAGTGTGGGGTGGCATTAAATAGCATGAGTGGTGCTTTGCTATTGATGAAGTAGGCTCATTCCTTCCAGCTTCTAAGCTGGCTGTGTTTCCCTGTGGTCTGGGACTCTTAGCCTGGCTTTCAGGGTTCGTCCTGGTATGGGAGGACTCTCCTTGGGTGTGGTGCTTCTCAGGCCCTACCCCTGGGAGGTGTTGCCCAGCTCTCTCTTATTCTGACTCCCAGTGCTGAGCAGTAGAGTCGACTCCCTTCATTACAAGGGCCATTCCCTTTCTGATTTTTATTAGTCCGAGCCTCCTACACATTCTGGTGTATAACATGTGTCCTATGAAATTTAATTTTAACAGGATTTTACAAACATTTTTATTTTTTATTTTTTAGGAATTTCAGATAAACGAGCAGGTCCTTGCTTGCTGGTCTGATTGTCGTTTTTACCCAGCCAAAGTCACTGCTATTAACAAGGATGGTAAGGCATTTCAGTTGTAATTATGTTTACTAGTGACTTAGGAGGAAGTTTGTAATAGAGTTTAATAGTTTATTATCAGTATTTATTCCCTAGCAAACTTCTTTTTGCAAATTAATCAGCATGCTAGGAATTAGATTATAATTGGAAAAAACTGAATAAAAAAGAAGAGTTTGTTTTTGTTTTCTGAAACAATATCATTTTGTTGGTAAGTGTACAGGTCCTCTCACTGTCTAAGATGGTGATGGTGAGCCTTTTAGAGCGTTCAGTGATAGAGCCTTGTGGCATCTGTGCCATAAGTTCGACACTGTGGATCTAGGATTTTCTGTTGTAATTGGTGAGATAAGCCTCTGTTGTTGCTTTTACTTATTTGTGAATAGCATGGAAGTTAAACAATAAACATAAAATTTGCTTTGTGTTGCTGGGTTTAGTGATACATACCTGTAATACTGAGGGAAACTGAGGGAGGAGGACTGCAAATTTGAGTCTTATGTGGGTAACTTAGTGAGACTGTCTTAAAATAAAAAGTTGAAAGGGCAGTGAATAAAGTTCAGTGGGAAGGCCACTGTAGGGGGAAGGTTTTAGTCTCTAGTACTAGAAAAAAAAACAGTAACAGCAAAAACCAAGTGTTTTTGATAGAAAGTAATTGAGGGTAGAAATTGAAATGCTAGAACATAAAGCACTAACTTGGGTTGCTTTTGCCAGAGTTTGGAACACACATGAAAAGACAGGGCAAGAAACTTGAACTAGAGTGGTTCATTTTGCTGGCACAAGGGTAGGAGAAGGATTATGAGGAAAATATGTGTGATTTGTCCTGGCAGTTGGTGGAGTAAGTGCTGGGTCCAGAGCATATTCTACCAGAATGTTTACAATATGGCCTTGATCTCTGAGGTGAATGTTGAGAGAAGTCAGGGCTCTTGGTGCCATTGTTATAAGTGACTAAAAAGCTGTTGAGAGGATGGGGAGTTTGCTTAGTGGGAGTACTTAAAAAAGCATGTACAAGGCCTTGGATTTGATCCTTAGTGCTGGAACAGAAGAAAACAACCAACCAGAAAGCAAAGCAAAGCAAACTGATTTTTTATTCACTAAAGTTTTTCAGGTATTTATTAAATACTCTGCTAAGCACTGGCCTTCAGCTGACCACGTTTTGTCTGAGATAGTACAGCCATTGTGGCTGGATACTCCTATAATCCCAGCATGCTGGGAGACTGAGGCAGAAGGATTGCCGGTTCAAGCCTAGTTTGTGCAGCTTAGTGAATTAGCAAGACCTTGTCTCAAAGTAAATCAAAGAAGGGTTGGAATATAGTTCAATGAAAAGGCCTTTGGTTCATTCCTCAGTATCATAAAATCAAAAACCAAACAAAGAGAATCTCCAAAGCAAAATTGTGTCCTCTGAATTATCTAACCATTTATTGGTTGTCCAAGTCATGGCTGATGAAGTCCTATTTGATAGCTTCTTGTTTCCCTTAATTTTTTTAAGCATGTATTCAAATTCAAATGTTATTATGGCTTTAAATATGTATCACATTAACCTAAAAAAACTTAGTTTTGGGAAAAGCTTATATATTATTAAACTACCAATCCTTTTTAGTAACAGACATACCTTAGAGTCAAGAAGAAAAAAAATAGTTGCCTTTTATTTCTTTAAATTTATTTATTTATTGAGTGAGTGAGTGAGTGAGTGGGTGAGTGAGTGAGGGTCTAGCTCTGTTGTTCAGGCTGGTCTTGAACTAATTGTGTAGCCCCAGCCTGGCCTAAATTCATGACAGTCTTCCTGCCTCAGCCTCCCAAGTTCTGGAATTACAGGTGTGCACCACTATACCCAGCTGTGTTTTTAGATTAAAAAACTCCAAAACTTTCTATTAGTATGTGATACATAATATATTCATCATAGTAGACTTTTTTTTTTTTTTTGAGACAGGGTCTCGCTTTGTAGTTCAGGCTGGCTCTGAGCTCACTATGTAGCCCAGGCAAGCCTCGAACTCAGCAATCCGCCTGTCTCTGCCTCCTGAGTGCTGGGATTACAGGCGTGAGCCACCACGCCCGGCCATCATAGTAGACTTTTAAGGTTTTCTTTTTTTTTAATCCTATTGAGTTTTGAGAATGTAGAATTCTTTTGTATATAAATGTGTTTCTGAAAAATCTGCAGCTTGATTTGTGCTGATCCAGTCACGTTTTCACCCTGAATGATATCTACTGGAGGTGTACTCCTCAGGCAGTGGCTATCCTTTTAGTTCATGAAAACTCTGGGTAGTAAGAAAAGTAACTCCTTGATAACAGAGGTAACAAATAGGAGGAAAAATTTCACTTTTGTTCCTAGAGTTGGGGAACAGAAACAGGACAAAGGGGTTGGATGAGGGAATGTCAAGGAAGGGTAGATTGAGCAAGAAGGTTTCAGAAACCTCTCTTAAAGGAGTAGAGGGTATCTTGGTGGAGGAGTGAATCATCTGTATCTGCAGAGCTCAGAACTTGGGATCATGGATTGGAACGAATATGAAGACTTGGTACAAGGCAGAGTGAAGTCAGTGCTGAGATGTACTGGGAAGAGGCCAGAAAGGAGTGGGATGGTGTGGATGGGTCATAAAAGGGGAGAGGGAAAGGGTTAGGTCTAAAATGTTTCAAGTTATTTTAAAGACTAAAAGTCACTGGGCATATTGAGTACAGTTAATTAGGTCTTTAGAAAAATTTGTTCTTGGTAATTGAACTTAGGGCAGAGGCTTGTCAGGTAGGCACCCTACCACTGAACTACACTCCCAGGTGTTTTCCTTTGTCTTTGTTTCTTTCTTTGTCTTTGTTTCTTTCTTTGTTTGTTTGTTTCTTTCTTTCTCTTTTCTTTCTTTCTCTCTCCCCCTCCCTCCCTCCCTCCCTTCCTTCCTTCCCCTCCATCCCTTTCCCTCCCTCCCTCCCTCCCTCCCTCCTTCCCTTCCCTTCCCTTCCTTCCTTCCTTTTTAATTTTGAGAAGGGTTGCACTTAAGGTGCTCAGGCTGGTCTCCTCCAAAT
This sequence comes from Thryonomys swinderianus, assembly GCA_004025085.1. Classification (NCBI taxonomy): domain Eukaryota; kingdom Metazoa; phylum Chordata; class Mammalia; order Rodentia; family Thryonomyidae; genus Thryonomys; species Thryonomys swinderianus. The sequence goes on from PVIC010014980.1 coordinate 12,966, forward strand.
TTGAAATCCTCTGTCTTCAGCCTTTCACATAAGTAAGATTATAGTTGTATATCTTTGTATCCAACTAATTGGGTTTCTTTGTTTTATGTACTGGGGATTGAACCAAGACTTTCATACTAAGCTTCCTCTTCATTTCTTTTTATTTTTTAATTTTTTGTTGTTGAGACAAGGTCTCACTTTGTAGTTCAGGCTGGCCCTGAGCTCACTAAGTAGCCCAGGCAAGCCTCAAACTCAGCAATCCTCCTGCCTCTGCCTCCCGAGTGCTGGGATTACAGACTTTTAATACCATGTCTGGTTCTAGTTAGGATTTTAAAATGGCTTTTAAGGCCAGGCGTGATGGTGCATTCCTGTAATCCCAGCCTTTACATTGGAAAGGGAGAGGAGAGAAAACTGACACGAGTTTGAGGTCAGCATGGGGTACAAAGTGAGTTCAAAGCCAGCCTGAACTACATAGTGAGCCTTGTCTCATCCCCCCTCCTGGGCAAAAAATGTTTTTAAATTGGAGCAACCAGAGCATAGCAAATTAAAAAGAAGAAAAACTTTTCAATTATGTTTCCTTTATGAGCTAAAATTGTAAGAGTCTTGAGGTTACAATTATTCCTAAAGTAGACATTTGCCACCATAATATATTGGTTCTATTCTCTAAATTCTGTCCAGTAAAGTTAATTGAAATATGGGAAGAATGCGTGGAAATTTCTTCCAAAATTTATTTTCCTGAAATTCTGAGGCCAAAATTCTGTTTTGTGATGCCACCCTTGCTGGTTATTGAGACTAACTGGAAGGGATGGAGAAGGAAATCATCCTGACTGGGCGAGGTAGTGGGACAGGATGGGTGGTGTGATAGCTACAGTGTGGGCGATGAAAGGTGCCTTTGTGGGAGCTCAGATCTGTGCTGGATTTGGAGGTGAAGATAAAGATTCTTTTTTATTTTCCTGCGTTGCTGGGGATAGTACCCAGACCCTTGCACATGCTTGGCAAGCACCCTAGTACTTAGCTAGATCACCAGTCCAAGACAATTGTAGGTACTATTTTGGGGTTAGATTTTATCCTTATTTGCTGGTGGGAATTTTTTTGCTTACATTTCATTCTAGTATTTGTGAGATTGAGAGCTGTAGCATTGGACAGACACTCTTTTTACTCCTTCCCTGAGTTTATCTGCTTTTTTTTTGAAGATTTTTTTTTGAAGTGAGACCCCCGTAGTTCAGGCTGGCCCTGAGGTCACTAAATAGCCCAGGCAAGCCTCAAACTCAGCAATCTGCCTGTCTCTGCCTCCTGAGTGCTGGGATTACAAGTGTGAGCCACCACGCCCTGCACTGTGGTATGTGCTATTGATTGCTGGTGGGTGTGAGTCACCACACCCAGTATTGTATGTGGTTACTGGGATTGAACTCAGGACCTTGGGCTTGCAACTCAGGACCTTGGACCTTGTGCTTGCGAGGCAGGTGCTGCCAGAACCACTGAGCTAAATCTCCTACCCCTGCTCTGCTTGTTTTGTCAGTAGGAAAGGCCACCACAGCTTCATGATGATGGGAGGAAGAGCACTTCTGGCAGTGTCCCCGTTACTTTCTGTCCGTGGCTTGATATGCTAGAAGGAGGCTGGGGACAGTGAAGTGACACCATGTAAATTCATCTTTGGGTGATTTACTTGATATTCTTTTTTTTTTTTTTTTTTTTTTGCTTTTTGAGATAGGGTCTCGCTTTGTAGTTCAGGCTGGCCCTGAGCTCACTATGGTACCCAGGCAAGCCACCGCGAACTCAGCAATCCTCCTGTCTCTGCCTCCCGAGTGCTGGATTACAGGCGTGAGCCACCATGTCAGGCATTGTAGTATGCGGTGTTGATTGTTGATGGGCATGTCTCCATGCCCAGCATTATATGTGGTTACCGGGGATCAAACTCAGGACCTTGCGCTTGCGAGGCAGGCGCCGGAACCACTGAGCTAACCCTCTGGCCCTTACTTGCTATTCTTAATCTCCGTGGTTATGCTCAGGCTGGTGAGCACGGACTTGTGGGTTGGGGTAGGATTTTGACCAGAGTCAGGGAGCCGTGGCTACAGGCTCTAGGCCTTGATCAAATCAAGAACTAAGTAACTGCCATGATCAAATCTAAGTAACAAGTTGAGTCCTTAGGACTTTAGCACTTGGAAAGTAGGAAGGGTCATGCGATGTTACTTCGCTTTTTTCACCTGGAATGGTTCTTTGGCAGTGGAAAGTATCCTCGGTTAAAGCCTCACTTAGTGTGAAGACAACTACAGTTCCTATCCTTGTTATACCCTCGGTTTCTGTAAAAGATAGGTTTCTGCTTTTAGGGAATCATTATTTGGAAGCCCTTTCTTTGAATTGACCCGGTTGTTCAGTTCCCCTATCTTGAAAGCGGAGCCACTTATCTGCTAGGTCTCGCTGCCTCTCACAAAGGATTATTTTGCCCTGCAAAGAATTCTCTCTGGGAAAACAAGTCATTTAACATGGCTAAATGGGGGCTTGTCCCTTACTGTTGATCTGTGGTACTTTAACATGAGTAAGCACATAAATCAGGTTTCTTGTTCTAAAAAATATTTTGGGGCCACATGGTCCTCCCTTCTTCCAGTTCAGTCTTTTTAGGGCATTGCCTAAAGTTTGTAATGAGAGAGGCTTTGGAAATGGTTTTACTTATCAAATCTCTGACTCTAGCAGTTACTGTTTTTTGTTTTCTTCATGCTGTAACTGATCCTATATTTGAATTGTGGAGGAGCTTCATATCTGTGTGAGCAGCTTTGCATAGAGATGAAAGAAAGATTGAGGCCTACACATGCAAGTGGGTGGTCCCCTACTTCTGTGTTACTCATGATTCAATTCAGGGCCTTAGCAATGAACTACAACCTCAGCCCCTCAACTTCACCCCTCTTTAATTAATTCTGTATTGAGGGAAAGGGTTAGTGCTTCTCTTCCAAAGTGAGTTTGTGGCTGGATGTGGTGAGGCTAGAGGGTATTTGGTCATTCAAGGCCAGTCTGGGCTGCATAAGGAGTTTAAAACCATCCTGAACTATATATTGAGACTTTTGTCTCAAAGACTGAAAACTAAAACCAAAACAAAATTAGTTTGTGGTGGTGATGATTCAAACCTCTATTTTTTTGAGACAGGATCTCACTTTGTAGTTCAGGCTGGTCCTGAGCTTACTATGTAGCTCAAGCTAGCCTCGAACTCACAGCATCCTCCTGCCTCTGGCTCCTGAGTGCTGGGTTTACAGGTGTGAGCCACCACGCCTGGCATTGTGGTATGTGGTACTGATTGCTGATGGGCATGAGTCACCTTTGCCTGGTATTGTTGTATTTGTGTACCGGGGATCAAACCAGGGACCTTGCGCTTGCTAGGCAGGCACTGGAACCACTGAGCTAAATCTCCAGTCCTCAAGTCTCTTTTTTTTTTTTTTTTTGCTTTTTTGAGACAGGGTCTCGCTTTGTCGTTCAGGCCGGCCCTGAGCTCACTATGGTGCCCAGGCAAGCCGCCGCGAACTCAGCAATCCTCCTGTCTCTGCCTCCCAAGTGCTGGGATTACAGGCGCGAGCCACCACGTCCGGCATTGTCAAGTCTCTTTTTGATTCCTTGCTCTGTGACAGACCCTTTGCTAAGAAATTTTCACACCTATAATTCCAGCACTCAGGAGTCAGAGACAGTGAGGTTAGCCTGAGGTGCATAGTGAGTTCAGGGCCAGCCTGGACTACAAAGTTAGAGCTTGTCTCAAAAACAAAAACAAAAACACAAAAGAAAACACAAATAGAGCCCACTGAAGGTCTGTGGGGGATTTTAAATTGCTTTCACTAGAGTATCAGGCTGCCTCTGAGAACACTAGAGTAGGGTGTTCTAATTAGGCCCAGGTGTTCACTGATAGGATTCAGGATTGGTGTAGACAGACTGTACTTTGTGAACTCTTTGTGATACCATCTTGGGAACCCTGATTGGTAGATAGAGCTTGGCTTTAGTTCCTGGTCAGTTGTTATGGGCAGTTCACTGATTTTGTTGGAAAATTTTTTGTTTTTTGAAATAGGTTCTTGTTGTATAGATAATTCTAAAATCAAATTTGTGATCTTTTTGTCTCTCCTAGTCCTAGAATTTTAGGCATGCACCACCATACCTGGCACTTAGAATTTATTTGAGGAGTTGTAAATCATAGGGGGAATTTGAATAGGTAATAGGTTTTGGAAATTATTGGCCATAGAAACTAATAAGCCCAATACATAAAATTGCTCAGAAGAAAGGACTTAGGGAGGAAGAAGTTGGGTTGTACTCATGTGCCTATCCCTCTGATCACCCCATGAGATATATCTTTGGGAATCCCAGGACCTCAGGCCCATGTATGAAGAATTCATGTCTCCTCTGTGGCTTTTGGAATTCTCTGACTCTTGGTCAGATGATTGCAATGGAGAAGGGGTCTTAGGATCTTAGCTGTGGCAGAAATCTGTTCAGTCCAAAGTCAACTGTGTGTTCCCATTTCCTTGAGAAATTAAGCTTGCTACAAATCTGTAGTTCTGTTCTCACAGCCCTGTGGTATTTCTCACTGCTCTAAGATTGTTTGATGTGCCAAGCTTTTAATCCTTAGAGGGGCAACGTCTGGAAGCTTTGTTTCACCTGGCATGAATAAGGACAGAGGCTTCCTGAAGGAGGCAAGTTAGAGCAAATAAAACAGGATGAAGTATTTTCTTTAGTGATGGGAATGTAACCCATGGCCTTGTATCTTCCACTGAGGTACATCCCCAGCTAAGGATGCATTTATTTTGACTTACATTATTTACATGCTTGATGTTCTTTATGGCCTCAGGAGAATTGTTATCAGCCACCCATGGGAGAATCCCACAGGAAGACATCCATCAAAGTTAGATTTTGGATTTCTCTTCAGAAGTAGACATAGGCCATTGTTACCTTTGTTTTTTCTGTCGTATTCAAGCCAAGTTAGGTTGTATGTCACATGATTAAGGGAAGGAGTTCTCTTGTAGCACTTGGGAAGTAACAAAGGTGAGGGCTAGGACATTAATGATTAAGGAAAGTGTCCCAAAGCACCTCTGATGATAGTTTGGGTCAGTCTGAGTGAAAGTTGGTACTATGGCTTTGACTTCAGCTGAGTGATTTGGACAGACAATAGGCACTATGAAACTGAAGTGAACTGTCATGGTCAGTAGGAAAGCTTGGTTTGTAATCCTACATCTGTCTTAGACTTACCAAGGAACTTGTAGTCCTTTCATCAAAAAGAGTAAGCTTAAAAATTAAGTCCAAATAGCTGAAAAATTTGGACTAAGAGAGTACTTAATACTGTCCTTTGACTGTTGGAAATGTCTGTAAAAATGATAGTTTTTGCTTGAGAAGGGTCTGTTTGGAAAGTTGTAGCTTACCATCACCCTCACTATATAGCCAGGAATAGAGAGGGACCAAGATCTTTGCTGTAAAGACTCATAAGTCATTGTTGAGGGACTGTAAATGGAGGAGAATGGCTTGTGTTTCCATCTTCAGGCCTCCTTTATCATAGTCTGCCATTGCATTGCTGGTGTTTTACTCTACCAAGCCTAAGTATATATCCTGAGATCTTGCTTGTTAGCCAGTTTCTTTCTGTATTGGTAATACTGATGATAACTAGGCATCTTAGGTTTTTTTTTTTTTTTTGAGACAGGGTCTCGCTTTGTAGTTCAGGCTGGCCCTGAGCTCACTATGTAGCTCAGGCAAGCCTCGAACTCAGCAATCCTTCTGCCTCTGCCTCCCAAGTGCTGGGATGAAGGCACCATGCCTGGTAGGTTTTTTGTTTTTGAGACAGGGTCTCGCTTTGTAGTTTAGGCGGGCCCTGAACTCACTATGCAGCCCAGGGAAGCCTCAAACTCAGCAGTCCTTCTTCCTCTGTCTCCCAAGTGCTGGTGCATCCTTAGTTTTTAATACCCAAGATTGAAGGGCAGAAGGTAATTATTAATTGTTTGTGGCTGTGGTTCTCAGATTTTGGTGTGTCTCTGCATCATAATCACCTGGAGGACTTGTTAAGAGTTTTTGATGCAGTCTATTTCAGGTGGGGTTGGTAACTTGCATTTCTGACAAGTTCTGAGGATTCCTCAGGCTGCTGAGAAGCACTGATCTGAGGTCAACTAGGTACTATGTCAGGAAGAAACTGATGTGAGAACTAGTGTCTGGCCTTGAAGAGCCTTTCTTCAAATTATGATCTATATATCGGAAGGTAGAACCAATGGCGGAGCTCTGAAGATCTGGTGCCAAATAAGTCTTGTAAGTTAAGAGCAGAGGAAATTTGCCAGTAGCTGGCTAGCCAGGAACCTTTTACTAAACTGTTGTGGTTATTTGAGCTGGCCATCAATGAGTGCACATTCTAGGCAGGAAAACCTTGATAAAGATACAGAGATGGAATTTTGGAAGTAGCTCAGTGTAGAGTACATGCCTGGCATGTGCAAGGTCTGGGGTTTAAAACCTAGCTTTAGTTAAAGAAGAAGAAAACAGAAATGGGAATGTTACACTTTCAATGGATAGCAAGTAGAAAGTCATTTAGAGTTGGTATTTGAAAAATAGTCTTAGAAAATAATTTGGTTCAGAATGTGTTGGACTTTGACTACTAGAAAGACAGGTGTTTGAACTTAGAGGTGGTGCCCCATTGACAAGGCTGAGAGAGGGAAAGAGGGAGAGGGAAGGAGGAGGAGAGGGGAGAGGGAGGGGGATTTGAAAAAAAGAAAGTCTTCCTTGTTTCTTTTTATTGGTACCAGAAGTTGAAGTAAGGGGCTTGTGCTTGCCAAGCAGGTGCTGCATCACTGAGCTACATCCCTATCCCCTTTGTTGAGTTGTGTCCTGCTCTCATTTTTTTTTTTTTTTGAGACAGGGTCTTGCTTTGTAGTTCAGGCTGGCTCTGAGCTTACTATATAGCCCAGGCAAGCCTCGAACTCAGCAATCCTCCTGTCTCTGCCTCCCGAGTGCTGGGATTACAGGCATGAGCCACCACGCCCGGCTGTCCTGTTCTCATTTTGCAGGGGTTTTTATTAGGTGGAAATTGGTCCTGAAAACTGAACTATGTTTACCAGTGATAAACTGTTACCTGATTATCAGTGGTAATTTTAGCAAGATTAATTGTGATTCCTTTTTAAAAAATACCTGAGACACAAAACACAACAAAAAACAAAAACCATGAAGAGAAAATGGGATATAGATTAGTTTTAAATCACAAAAGTTTGAGTGTTTTGGTTTCAGTGCAACCCTGACACCTCTTATGGTTGGAAGCAGTATTTGGGAAGATAAGACTGTTAGGGGCTGGGAATGTAACACAGTAGACCTTAGGCTTAGCCTAAGTGAGGCCCTTAGTTAAAATCTCCTGCATCAAAAAAAAGGTGGAAAAAAATTGTCTGGGGTTCCCGATCCATTTTTTGAGCAATGTGTAATGATCCTTGTTGAATAATTTCTTCTAGTGGAGAAAAACACCCAACAATATGGCAGGCAGCATTTAGAATTTTGGTGGTCTCTATTTGAAAATATTATATACATAATTCACATAAGTTTGAAGGTTACTAGAACTTCCTAAAATGATACTTTTAGCAGAAATTTTAAAGTTTAAAAAATGCATTATTGCTCTTACCAGGTATAGTGGTATACTCTAATCCTAGAACCCACGAAAGCTGAGGCAGGAGGATCCCAACCTCAAGTTCATTCTAGGCAATTTAGTGAGATCCTGTCTTTAAAAAAGAGGGGAGGGAAACTGTAGGAACTGTTCTCCTCTCCATTTTCCAAAAAAAAAAAAAAAAAAAAAGATATTACTGTCCTCAAATTTAGAAAATAAACACATATATATATATAAAATGAGTGATTGACCAAGGGAGAAAGAGAGAAGTATCCGTGTTCTTCGCATTCTTTGTTTTCTTTTTGGAGACAGGGTCTCACTGTGTAGTCCAGGCTGGGCTTGAGCTCACTGTATGCCCAGGCTGGCCTCAACATCAAGGTGGTCCTCTTGCTTCAACCTCCTGAGTGCTGGGATTACAAGTGTACACCACCATGCTAGGCTTTTTGTTTATTTTTGCTTTTTATTTTGATACTGTGGATCAAAGTGGTTTTTTTTTTTTTTTCTTGAGACACTGTCTTGCTTTGTAGTTCAGGCTGGCCCTGAGCTGACCATGCAGCCCAGGCAAGCCTCGAACTCAGCAATCCTCCTGCCTCTGCCTCCCAAATGCTGGGATTACAGGCGTGAGCCACCATGCCGGGCGAACTGTTGTTTATTTTTGAGACAGGGTCTTGTTTTGCACTACAGGCAGCTTGACCTTGAATTTTTAACAGTCTTTCTGTTTTAGCTTCCCTAATGTGGGATTATAGGCATGTGCTACCATGCCTGACTTCTAACATTCTTGTTTTATTGCACTTTGATCTTGACCTAAAAGAAGTGCAAATTATTTTTATTTTAATGATGCATCATTAAATGGAGCTTTTTAATTGGATTTTGAGTTACATGGATAAAAGGTAAACTGTAATCTTGACTAAGAAATCAAGGCAAGCTTACTATTTATTACCTTGGGGCTAAGATGCTGCATTTGAAATTTGATTTTTTTTTTTTTTGGTGCCTAGTATCAGACTTAACCTCACATGTGGAGCAGGTGCTCTTACTACTGTGCTGCATCCCAGCTCTGTATATGTTTCTTAAAACAATTTTTAAATTCATATATATTTATTATGTTGTTAGATCTCCCTCATATTTTATACTTTGAAAAATTGCTTTCATGAAACTGCGAGTTAAAATTATTATTTTCTTGAATTTTAGGTACTTACACTGTGAAATTTTATGATGGAGTAGTTCAGACTGTCAAACATATTCATGTCAGAGCTTTTTCCAAAGATCAGGTGAGAAATGTGGTTTTGTGCTTTATGTTATGAATAATGCTAACATTGTACTTTTTTCCCTCAAATGAAGGCATTCCATTTATGATGGCAAGTCATTATTTCCTCCATATGACACACTTTCACCAGGAAGTAATACAAATTTTCAGAATTTATAAGTATTTGTCTCCACCATTTCCTTTTAACAAAATCTTTTTCCAAAAATGCTGAGTACTTGGATAGTATTGTGTGTTATCTGTTTTCCTCATCTTTTCTTGAAAATGTATGGTTACTATTCTTTTTTTTTTTTTTTTCCCTTCCCTGGTCCCTATCCCCAGAGCTGTTTCCAAACACAGGAAATTCCAAATACTGGAGAAGACTTAGAGCACATTTTCTTCTTAGGACCATGACTTGATGGTGTGTAGCCCTACTTTGCAGTGAATTTGGCATCCACTTGTACTAGATTATAATACCTGGTTTGAGAGTCTTGTGGCTTGGTGTTCTGTTCACCTTGTAAGCAGGTGTTTGCCTAAGCATGGGACCTGAGTTTTGATACTCCAAATACTGTCCATACAGATATGAGCCCTCTGCAAGTGTTACATACTTTCCTCATGATTTTTCCTTCATGTTTTAATGAAATAGTTATAGAGATCAAAATTAGGATAGTAATGATTTTAAAAATTCTGATTGTTTTACCTGTTGAGACGTTAATAAAAGGTTTTATAAAAGGTTTTATTTATTTAATAAAACCTTTTATTAAAGCAAGTTAATAAAAGGTTTTGTCGCTGGGCGTGGTATGCATGTCTTTAATCCTGGCACTAAGAAGACTGATGCAGGAGGATCACCGGGAGTTCAAAGCAAGCAGGAACTACATACACATTGAGGTCTTTTCTCAAGAAGCCAAAAAAATAAAGGTTTGATTATTGAGAGTTGGACTTGCCTTTGGATTGTGGTTAGTGGGGACAATGGTGGTTGTGAAACTTGTTATGGCTTATCCTGTGAAGATCCAATATTTCTATTCACAGATTTTCATAAATTCTTCTGTCTATAAATTGAAGATTGAGATATAACTTTAAAGGTAGCCTCAAGAATGTTCTTGCCCTTTGGTGGTTTTCCTTTTCATAAAATATAAAAAATTACAGAGCTTTAGTCTTGGTGATACTTTCTTTTTATTTGTCTCTCAGGCATCTAAGGAAGCACACTGTACAAGGTTATGTTGGCCTTAAATTTGACTTTTTTTTTTTTTTTTTTGAGACAGGGTCTCACTTTGTAGTTGAGGCTGGTCCTGAGCTTACTGTGTAGCCCAGGCAAGCCTTGAACTCAGCAATCTGCCTGTCTCTGCCTCCCAAGTGTTGGGATTACAGGCGTGAGCCACCACACCCGGCTAAATTTGACATTTTTGTGTTATATATGTGGAATGAATCAAATTTGTCAAGAATTGGCAGGTTGAATTCAGAATGCTCCATACATACAGAGTTTCAGAAAACAAGAATTCAACAGATTGATAGTACTTAGGGTAGTGGAGTGGTTGAGGACTTGTAAGTGCTTCACTTCTTAATTCCAATGGCTGTGCCTTACTTTGCCTCATTCCTACCAGGTTGTCAAGCATAGACCAGGGTCACTTGGACTTTTTTTCAGTTGTTGGAGACTGAATCCAGGGCCTTCACAATGAACTAATCATTTTTTTATTTTTTATTTTAGACAGGATCTCATTAAGTCACTGAGTTCCCCAGGCTGGCTCCAACTTGTTACCCTCTTGTCTCAACCTCCCATAGTATTTGGATTATAGGTATTCACCACCATGTCTGGTTTGAATTTGATTTTTTTTTTTCCTTTGAGACAGAGTCTCGCTTTGTAGCTCAGGCTGGCCCTGAGCTCACTATGAAGCCCAGGGAAGCCTCTAATTCAGCAATCCTCCTGCCTCTGCCTCTTGAGTGCTGGGATTACAAGTGTGAGCTGCCATGCCTAGCATTGTGGTATGTGGCACTGATTGCTGGTGGGTTTGAGTCACCACACCCAGTATTGTTGTATGTGGTTACTGGGGATCAAACCAGGGACCTTGTGTTTTGCTAGGCATGTGCCGGAACTCCTGAGCTAAATCTCTGGCCCTTGGACTTGATTTTTTTTCAAGAGGGTATATAGTGGTTGTGCTTTGACTAGGGATAGTTGTCATAGGTATCTATATACATCTATATAAATACATATATGGAGAGAGAGGGAAAAAGGGAGGGAGAAAGAGCAAGAGAGAATTAGAGTAGATAGAAAGTTTTCTGTAGAATCACATTGCACTAAATGCTTTGATAATCTTTACTTTTCAAAATTGGAGTCAATACATTTCTATTCTGTAGCTTTTTTCTTTTCTTTTTTTTTTGAGAGAGTCTCACTTTGTAGTTAGGCTGGCCCTGAGCTCATTATGTAGCCAAGCTACCCTCTAACTCAAAGAAATCTTCCTGCCTCTGCCTCCTGAGTGCTGGGATTACAGGTGTAAGCCACTATACTGGGCATTGTGGTGTGTGGTATTGATTGGTGGTGGGTGTGAGTCCCATGCCAGGCATTGTGGTATGTGGTTATTGGGGATATAACTTGGGACCTTGCCTTACCAGGCAGATGTCAGAACCATTGAGCTAAATTCCTGGCCCTATTCTGTAATTTTTTTGTCAACAAAATAACATCTTTCTACATTCTTAGTCTTCCCAGAATATGACTTTTAATAATTATATATTGTCCTGCAGTATGTATGTAACCACCCTTTGTGTAGTGAATCCTGAATGGTCTTTCAGGGTATTTTTTCTCTTACCAAATTCTGTTTCTAAGAAATAATTCTGATTCAGAAGTCTAACCTAAGTCTTTTGACCTGAGTTGCCAGTACTCTACCTTCTGTGAGGGAAGCTAGAAGATTGATTTGGTTGATTGGCAATATTGGAGTTTGAACGCAGTGTCTTCTCACTGAACTGCATCTCAAGGCTCTTTCTGCCCACTCCCCACCTTGTTTTTTTTTTGTATCGGGGTTTGCATTTAGGACCTTGTGCTTGCCAGGAGGTACTGCTGAGCTAATTCCCCAGCCCCTGCTCTTCTTTCTTTGAGATAGGGTCCCACTAAATTGCCCAGGTTTGGCTTGAACTTGCTGTCTTGTTGCCTTATCTTGCTAGAGTTCTGGGATCAGAGGTATGCATTACCACACTTAGCTGTAGTTTATATTTCCACCAACAGTTTGAGACTGTCTGGCCTTTTTCAGAATACTTTTGGGGAGTTAATGAAATGTTTTCTTGCTTATTATTTTTTCCTATGGGACAGATTAAGCTTTCATTTTCTTAGCAAGTATTTAAGTACTCCTTCCCGCTTCTGGTAAAAATTTGTGTGCGTGGTGTATCCTATCTTCTAGGGATCTCATGTGTACATGGTCCTTGCTTTATCTTAGGTCTTGAAAGAGAAATATCTACACAAACTCAAGACTAGGTCAGGAGCTTGTATTGAGTGTAGCCTTTACCTGTGGTTTTGGGTTAGGCAATCTTCTTTGAGGCAGTGTCTTGCTATGTAATCCAGGCTGGTCTTGAACTTGTGATCCAACTGCATCAGCATCCTGAGTGCTGGGATTATAGGTGTAACCCAGCTAGGGCAGGCAGTTTTAATAGTTTTCCTGTTTAATCACCAGTTACCAGTTTAGGTTTTTCTCTGTACAAAAACTAGACATCAGCATTCACTGGACAACTGAGTTGGGCTTTTGAAAAGCTCTGGATCTGTAGCTAAGGGTAAGAACAAGACATTAATACATTTTCTTAGAATGCTTCTGTCAGAAAGAGTGCTTTCAGAAAGGGATCTTGCGTGGTTGTCTATCTTTTTAACTATTCTTGAATGATTTGTTCAGCTTCATAGGGAGGATTGCTCTGTCTTAGAAGGAATTGAATATGGCAGTTGTTTTCTTTCAGTTTAAGATTGGTTCTCAAATCTTGGAATACAAGAGGATATTTTCAGTGGTGTTTTTGCATTTTGTGACCTGGCACATGTCCTCTTTTAATTTCTTTATCACCATAAATTTGCAAATAGCCTCCTAATTTTGTGTTTGCAAGTAATCACAAAGTGTATTTCATCGCTATTTTGCTCATTTTAGAATATTGTGGGTAATGCTAGGCCTAAAGAAACAGATCACAAAAGTCTTTCATCATCTCCTGATAAACGAGAGAAGTTTAAAGAGCACAGAAAAGCCACAGTCAATGTGAAGAAAGACAAAGAGGATAAAGCCTTAAAGACAGAGAAGCAACCCAAGCAGCCTGACAAAGAAGGAAAGTTAATCTGTTCTGAAAAAGGAAAGGTGTCTGAGAAAAACCTTCCCAAGAACGAGAAGGAAGATAAGGAGAACATTTCAGAGAATGACAGGGAGTACTCTGGAGACACCCAAGTGGACAAGAAACCAGAAAATGACATTGTGAAGAGTCCACAAGAAAACTTGAGGGAGCCAAAAAGAAAACGAGGCAGACCCCCTTCCATAGCTCCTACTGGTGAGTGTCCTGAGTGGGCTCTGCAGTGGGCAGTGCCAGCGTGGTGTTCTGTGGCCTTTTGTGGTGCTTTGTATCTTCTGTAATGTAGTCTTATGTGTTTGTGGTTTTGTCTTGTGATTTGAAAACAAGTTGTGCTGGTAGTGCAGAATTTAAGTAAAGGATGTATTCAGGCAGGCACACTGGGGAGTTGGTCACCTTGGGTGATGGTTAACTACTCAGCTACTTCAGTTTACACAGTAGTGCCAGGTAAGCTCAGCCTTTTGCTTTTTTTTTTTTTTGTGAGACAGGGTCTCACTTTGTAGTTCTGGCTGGCCCTGAGCTCGCTATGTAGCCCAGTCAAGCCTTGAACTCAGCAGTCCTCCTGTCTGCCTCCCGAGTGCTGGGATTACAGGCATGAGCCACCACGCCCGGCGGCAGTTTGCTTTTGTTTAGTCAGATAACCTCAGTATAAGAAAGTCTGAAACAGGAAGCAGAGAACCTGGGATAAGAAACAGTTTTAATGCAACAGACATAAAAGAAGAAAGTAGGTGTAGGCAAAGGTTGGGTGTGTAGTTTAGTGGTAGAGTGTGTGCTAAGCATATGTGAAGTCCTGGGTTAAATCCTTAGAACCCAAAGGAAAATCAAAACATGTGATCATCAGAAGACAAGAATTAGGGAATAGTGGAGCTGGAAGGTATGAGTGCATTTTGAAATTGAGTTTTTTTTTTTGAGACAGGGTCTTGCTTTGTAGTTCAGGCTGGCCCTGACCTCACTATGTAGCCCAGGCAAGCCTTGAATTCAGCAATCCTCCTGTCTATGCCTCTGGAGTGCTGGGATTACAGGCGTGAGCCACCACGCCCGGCTGAAATTGAGTTTTCTAGTTAGGTGTGTTAGTGCACACCTATATCCTAGCACTTTGCCAGGAGATTGCCAAGTTCAAGCCCAGCCTGAGAAATCTAGTGGCTTAGCAAGAACCTGTCTCTTAAGTACATGCATACATACATACATACATACATACATAAATGGGGTGAAGTTTGAGGCCAGCTTGGGCTATACATTGGAAGTTCAAGGCCAGCGTAAACTAAAATATGAGACCCTGTCTCAAAAAGAAAAAAATTATGTGTTAGCTTATTGTTCCCTGATGATACAGAATGCAGATCCAGTCCTTTTTTATCAAATCCCAGTGCTATATGAGACTTGATTTATGTGGGGAAAAAAAATCTACCTTTATATATTCAGTTACTGTCATTGTTCAGTGCCAGGCATCAAAGTGAGTCAGTCTCATGTGTGCTAGGCAAAAACTGCCATGACCTGCATCTCTAGCCCCAGTTTACTTTAAGCAAATTAGTTTAGTGCTTGCTCCCAATAAATAGCCTCTTACATCTGAGTTATAATTTTATAGGAAAGTAGATAATAGATTGATTTGTCCCCAAGTGAAAAAAAGGACTCTCCTTCAGTGACTGTACCTCAGTGATTTGCCCTCCAGAGCTGAGGATATTAGACTTGTCCCTAGATGTAAAGAAAGCCTAGATCTTTGCTAACATGGCCTTTATCTGTGGTTATCAAGTACTTGAAATTGGCTAGTCGAATTGAGATGCACTGTAAGTGTAAAGTAGACATTTGTATTTCAGATACTTGGTAACAGGACTGAGGATATAGCTCAATAGCAAGTAAAATCTTCTTTTACCCCTTTTATTTCCTGTACTGGGGATTGAACCCAGGGCCTTGTGTGTGTTAGGCAAGCAATTCTACCTCTAAACTATACCTTCAACCTCTAGTAATGTGTGTTTTTTTTTTTTTTTTTTTTTTTGAGATAGAGTCTCACTTTGTAGTTCAGGCTGGCCCTGAGTTCACTATGTAGCCCAGGCAAGGCTTGAACTCCCAGCAATCCTCCTGCCTCTGCCTCTGTCTCCAGAATGCTGGGATTACAGCCGTGACCTAGTAATTTTTTTTATAATGACATGTTGAAATATTTTAGATGTATTAATTTAAATATTACTTTTTCTTTTGTTTTTGAGATAGGGTCTCCTTATATAGTTAGGCTGACCTTGAACTCATGGTGATCCTCAGCTTGTGTTAAGATTACAGGTGTGCATGACTATGCTGAAGATAGTTTAAGTAATTTAAAGAAGTACAAGAAAATCCCTTCCTTCCTTCCTTCCTTCCTTCCTTCCTTCCTTCCTTCCTTCCTTCCTTCCTTCCTTCCTTCCTTCCTTCCTTCCTTCCTTCCCTCCTTCCCTCCTTCCTTCCCTCCCTCCTTCTTTCCCTCCATTTCTTCTTGCTTTCTTCTTTTCTTTCCTAGGTGGTACTGGAGTTTGAAGCGAGGGTCTTCATGTTATGACACATCCCAGTCCTTCTTTGTGTCTTTCATGTAGGATTTTGCTAAGTTTCTCAGGCTGAGTTTAAACTTGTGATCCTCCTACCTCAGCATCTCAAAGTGCTGACCTTACAGGAGTGCACCAACATAATTGGCTAATTTCTTTTTTTTTTTTCTGGTACAGAGGGATTGAACCAGGACCTTGCACTTGCCAGGCAGTCATGGTACCGTGGGGCTATATCCCTGGTGTTGGCTACTAAATTTTTTTTTTTTTTTTTTTTTTTTGAGACAGGGTCTTGCTTTGTAGTTCAGGCTGGTCCTGAGCTCACTCTGTAGCCCAGGGAAGCCTCAAACTTGGCAATCTTTCTGCCTCTACCTCCCAAATGCTGGTATTACAGGCATGAGCCACTACACCCAGCATTGTGAAATGTGGTACTGATTGCTGGTGGGTGTGTCACCACGCCCGGTATTGCTGTATGTGGATACTTGGATCGAGCCAGGGACCTTGAGTTTGCTAGGCAGGTGGTGAAACCACTGAGCTAAATCTCCAGCCCAATACTAAATTTTTTTTAAAAGTACACATGGCTTGCATTTGTGGCTCTCATTGTATTATTTCATTTTTTGAGATAGGGCCTTGCTATATAGTTTAGGCTGGCCTAACTATATAGCACACTATAGTCCAGGCTGGCCTCAAATTCACAGCAATCCTCCTGCCTCAGCCTTCCAAATTCTGGGATTACAGGGGTATATCACTAATTTAGAACTGATTTTTATCTTTCATGTATGGAAACCTTGGGGCTTTTAACTTCGTTTTAACTTCTATATCTTTTTTGGGGGGTGTCAAGCTTTTGTGATTTGCTGCATAGGCAATCATGTCATCTGCAGAGTGTTATTTCTTCCTTTTTGTTCTATAGGGCATGTATTTCATTTTCTTGGCCACTATGTTAAGTAGCTAAGACTTCCTAAATATTATTGAAATAATGAGAGGCTTCCTTAGCCTCCTGAGTGCTGTGACTACAGGGATGTACCACTATGACTGGCCTCTCATTGTATTTTTTTTTTTTTTTGAGACAGGGTCTCACTTTGTAGTTCACACTGGCCCTGAGCTCACTATGTAGCCCAGGCAATCCTTGAACTCAGCAATCCTCCTGTCTCTTCCTCCTGAGTGCTGGGATTACAGGCATGAACCACCACTCCTGGCACTGTGGGATGTGGTAATGATTGCTGGTGGGCGTGAATCACCATGCCCAGCATTGTACGTGGTTACCGAGATCGAACTCCAGACCTTGCGCTTATGAGGCAGGCACCAGAACCACTGAGCTAAATCTCTGGCCCCTCTCATTGTATTTTTTATGGAACAGCATTGTCTTTAAATTTAGCTTCTTTCAGCTGGTAGTGTATCTCAGTGATAAAACACTTGCCTAACATGCATAAGCCCCTGGGTTCAATCTCCAGCAATGGAAAAAAAAAATTCTAGTTGCTTTCTTTACAGGTTTCTGGGAGAGAATTAATTTATAGTGCCCAAGACATTTATGCTCTGTGATTAATGGTTTTCTGTACTTTGAGAATTGTACTAACTGTATGCCACTCTTAGCAAAACAGAAAAATAACCTGTTTTGTGTTCAGATGAATAAGCTAAGTTGAGAAAGTCTGGAGGTTTTTAGCTTCCAGACAGTGTACCCTGTTACAGGATGACTGAGAGACAGACCTTTTTATGTAAAGAGGAAGTAGGGCAGTTGTACAGAGAGAAGAAGGAAAATGTGAACTGGTACAAAGCTGACATGTTATCAGCTCTGCTTAAATAGTATATGTGAGACTTGAGTGTTTTGAAACTGATTCCTCTTTAGCTGTTTATGCTCTGAATTGTTCCCCACAGGAAGCACATTGAGGTAGTTGTACCCTACCTAGTTTGCAGACTGCTCCTGTGTTCTTTTAGATAAAAAAGCACTTACTTTATTGTTTTTATTTTATAAATGTAGGATTTCATGCCAGATGGGATTTAATAGAGAAAAGGTGTTTTGCAAATTCACTGTTAACCCTCGACTGAAGCATTTGTCAAAACAATTCTAGGACTCGGGATGTAGCTCAGTGGTGCGGTGCCTGGTCCTAGCAAGTAAAAGGTCCTGAGTTTGATCCCCAGTACCACAAAAAAACAAAACAAATAAAAACAATTGTATGTTTTAGTCTTTCCCAGTCAGAATCTCTGCATTGGACCAGGGAGTGGAAATTGTTAATGATCTTCCCAGGTCAAAGGTTGAGAAACATTCAAGTTCTGTGTAGTCAGTCCTCATTTGTGTATCTTATCAAAAAGAAGAAGGCTTGCCAGATATTTCATGTATAGTTGAACTGTCCTTTAAAAAAACTTCTTGGAAGAAGTACAGTGACGTGGTAGAGCCTTGAGCTCACTGACTTGGTTGGGAACAGAATCTGAACTATTTAGAGTATTTTTTGTATTTGTGTTTAGGTTGTAATGTGTGTGATCCAAGTTACCATCACTTGGAACAGAATAATGTTGGCATGTTGAGAAGTTTGAACCCAGAAAGAGCAATAGGGAAGGTGGCCTCCTTTGAGCTCAGCCTTGGCTCTTTTTCAGCCCTTTGATGGCCAACCTGAAGCTACTAATGAGCTTTTATTGGGGGAGGTACCAGGAATCAAATTTAGGACCATGGTTGGGCCGGAGATTTAGCTCAGTGGTTCCAGTGCCTGCCTTGCAAGCGTAAGGCCCTGAGTTGAACCCCAGCATTGTAACCACATACAATGCTGGGCATGGTGACTCATGCCCACCAGCAATCAATACCACACACCACATACTACAGTGCCGGGGGTGGTGGCTCACACCTGCCATCCCAGTACTTAGGAGGCAGAGGCAGGAGGATTGCTGAGTTCGAGGCTTGCCTGGGCTACATAATGAGCTCAGGGTTAGCCTGAGCTACAGAGTGAGACCCTGTCTCCAAAAAAAAAAAAAAAAAAAAATTTTAGGACCATGGTGCCACGGAGCTACATCCCTAGTCTTCACTAATGAGTTTTTTTTTTCTCCTCATTCCCTCATCTCTTCTGTTTCCTTTCCTTGCCCCCACTTAACTTACTTTGGTCCCTCTTTTTATTCCTTTTCGTTTCCTCAGGCACCACTGACCTCCTGCCGTACCCCCTGATTTCCTTTTCATATTACTTAAGCCTGTCTTTTTTTTTTTTGAGACAGCATCTTGCTTTACAGTTCAGGCTGGCTCTGACCTCACTATGCAGCCCAGGCAAGCCTTGAACTCAGCAGTCATCCTGCCTCTCTGCCCCTGAAGTGCTGGGATTACAGGCATGAGCCACCACACCTGGCATTGTGGTGTGTGGTACTGATTGCTGCTGGGTGTGAGTCACCACACCCGGCATTGTGGTATGTGGTTACTTGGGATGGAACTCTGGACTTTGTGCTTGCAAGGCAGATGCCAGAACCACTGAGCTAAATCACCCAGCCCTGGGATTGTTTTTACCTTTAAAGAGAATATAAATGTTGAAATTGTTTGCTTGACCCTCAGAACTAAAGCTAGTGAGGGCTAATTTAGAAAGTAGAGACTGAAAACAGCAATTAAGCACTACTTACATGATACACATTTTAGGAGTAGACTTCATGGAGAATTTCCTGACTATTGAATAGGGAAGGGTGTGTGTGTGTATCTATCTTTTTTCTTCTGGCTAGATGAATTTTGGTGGGATTTGATGGTGATAAAAATGATTGAATGATTGCCCATGCACTTTTTTTTCGGTATTGTCTTGCTCTATAGTTCATGCTGGCTTTGAACTCCCTGCTTACCCCAGGCTGGCCTCAAATTCACAGTGATCCTCCTACCTCAGTCTCCTGCGTGCTGGGATTTACCATGCCTAGAACATTTTAATATTTTTAAACAGGTCATGTTGGTGTGTGATGCTCTAAAAAGAGGGTTTTAGAAGAAAGAGCTCAATCATAGGATATACTGCAGGAAGAGATTCAGTAGCTTAGTCTGCAAGTTGTAAACATTTCCCAAAGAAAATACTTTCTCATTTCATTTTTTCTTTTACCTTAAGATTGCCCATCTCCTTTAAGAGCATCCCATTTTAGAATCTAATGAGGATACTCATGTATGTGATTTAATATAGAATATAATTTATATATAAACTACAAGACCAGACATTTAAAAATTACATATTTTTTTGTGTGGTTTTCTGTGTATTGTAGCTGTGGATTCAAACTCTAAAACTTTACAACCAATAACACTGGAACTGAGAAGACGGAAAATATCAAAAGGAAATGATGTCCCATTAAAACGTCCTCGACTTGACAAAAATTCATGTGAGTCTCCAGTTTGTGTATGTGTGGCTAGAATTTGATATTGTTTTGGTCAGTCTCCTCTCTATCCTTATAGGTTCTAATGATTGATCACATGAGCTAATGTGAGTAGGACATGCTTGATTAGGAGTTTTTGTTAGAAGTAACACAAGCTATAAGTGTTGGACTCAAGTGTTCTCTTACTCATTTCTACACTCGTTTGATGTGGAAATTTAATCATTTAAAAGGGATACATTTCATGTGCTGAGAGGAAATTTTAAAAAACACTATTTATTGATTATAAAAATATCCTGTTACCTTCATAAAGGATTTGTAATGGCTCTAAATAAGGTTTGTATAAAACCTAATTGACTTTGGAAGTTAATGTGCAGACTTTTGCGTTGGGAAGCTCCAAAATAGAACTTAATTGTCGAGATAGGGACTTTGCTTTTACTTAAAACTATCAAGTAGGAAAGACTTAATTAAATATTCTAGAAGTCTCTCTATAAAATTCTTACAGAGGCCACCGGGGGTTTAGTCATGTGGTACCGGACCTAATTTGGAAGCACATGGGCCTGAGTTCAGTCTCTGGTGCTGGGGCGGGGATTCTATGCTATTCTCAAACTCAAAACAGTCCTGCCTCTGCCTCCCTAGTGCTGGGATTACAGGAATGAGTCACCATGCCTGGCATTGTGGTGTGAGGTATTGATTGCTGGGATTATGGGCATGAACCACCACTATACCTGGCATTGTGGTATGTGGTATTGGGGATCAAACTTGGGACCTTGTGCTTGCCAGGCAGAAACTGACCCCTCCACCCTCCAAGAAAATTCTTAACAGAGGCACCTGGCCCAGAAATTTGTAATGGCAGAATTATTTGCTAGCTTTTGGACTACAGCTTTCTTAATGGTTTCTAGCCCAGGAAAAGTCAAAAACTTGCTCTGAAAAAGACTTATCCAGGAGACGATCTTCCAGGCTATCCACTAATGGGACCCATGAAGTTCTAGATCCTGATTTGGTTGTACCAGATTTGGTTGATACAGTTGATGCAAATACTTTGCAAGACACATCAGCTAGTACCAAGGAATCTGAAGAAGGTGAGTCAGTCTGTTCTGAAATTGTTTTGTAAACCTTGTTGCCTGTGTAGTGAGGAAATGAGAACCAAGTCATTAATGTGCTCGTTCCCATATATTAAATTGTCTTAAAGTTAAATTATTGAATGGACCTCAAGTTCATATAATATTTTGTTTTTCACTGACCATTCATTGCATCTGTGTTCAGTTTTGTTTATTTTTGCATGTTGGGTTAGAGGTGCATTGTGTTTGAAGGGCCCTGCTTCTCTGTCTTTCTGTTGTTGCCTCACTCCATGCTTCTTTTTTATTGACATTTCTAGGAATTTGTCCTTTCACTTTAGCCTCCCTTGAGATATTCCCAGCCCTGATTATATGTTTGGGAACCTGTGAGTGTATTCTTATATGTTGTAAGATGAGTAGCTTCCACTAGCAAGTCCCTGGCTTCCTTAATCTATTAATAGGATTTTGGTTTCCAGATTATATACATATATATGTTCCGCAAGCTTTCTTTTTTTCTTCTAGGTCAGTTGAAATCTCCTTTGGAAGCTGGCCAGGTCTCATCTGCGCTAATTTGCCACTCCTTTGGGGATGGATTAGGGGCTGCAGGCTTGGAGTTGAACTGCAAGTCAATGGGAGAAAACACTATGAAAACAGAACCGGCATCTCCTCTTGCTGACTTAAAAGAGATTTCGACTGTGGAAGGTTCATATTTAGTGTTAACTCAATCTATATATTTATATACACACACACATACATATGGTCTATGTATGTGTGTGTGTATATAAATATATATGTATATTTTTGCTTTGATTGTGAACTGAAGAACTTCTAATGATTTTTTCACTTTATTAGTCATCTCTTATTTAAAAAATTATTTTTAATTAAATAATTTTGCAGTCCTGGGGATTGAACCCATAACCTTCACACTGAGCTACATTCCTCAACTCTTTTTTTAATATTTTGAGACAGGATTTCTTTAAGATGCTGAGTTGCCCAAACTGTGTGTGACCCTTCTGTCAGAGTACTGGGATTACAGGTGTGAGCCATAATGCCCAGCTAATCCTTTATTTTAATACTATCCCTTTTTCATTTCTGATTTTGGTAATTTGTGTTTATATTCTTTTTTAGTTAGTATGGCTAGGGATTTATCAATTTTGTTGATGATTTCAGATGAGATTGGGTGCATTCAGGGTGATACGGCCGCAGACTTGATGATTGCAAAGAACTAACCTTTCATTTAAATTTGCTCTATTGTTTGTCTTTTTAAAATGTTGTTGAGGCTAGGTACAGTTGTGTGTACGTGCAATCCCAGAGCTCTGTGAGGCTGGAGTAGGCAGATTGCACAGTCAAGCCCAGCCTGGAAAATTTAACAACTTAGCAAGACTCTCTCAAAATACATTTTTCTTTGAGATAAGGTCTCACTTTGTAGTTCAGGCTGGCCTTGAACTCACTATGTAGCCCAGGCTAGCCTCAAAGGGCAATCCTCTTTCCTTTGCTTCTGAGTGTGGGATTATAAGCAGGAAGAAGCCACCATACCTGGCTTCAGAATAAAATATTAAAGAATGGTCTGGGGGGCCGGAAGGTTAGCTCAGTGGTTCCGGCGCTTGCCTTGCAAGCGCAAGGTCCTGAGTTCGATCCCAGGTAAACACATATAATGCTGGGCGTGGAGACATGCCCACCAACAATCAACACCGCATACCACAGTGCCGGGCGTGGTGGCTCACGCCTGTCATCCCAGCACTCAGGAGGCAGAGGCAGGAGGATTGCTGAGTTCGTGGCAGCTTGCCTGGGCTACATAGTGAGCTCAGGGCCAGCCTGAACTACAAAGTGAGACCCTGTCTCAAAAAGCAAAAAAAAAAAAAAAAAAAAAAAAAAAAAAAAAAAAGAAC
>PVIC010014981.1:0-35909 GCA_004025085.1 Thryonomys swinderianus
GCACAGAACAGGACCACCCCAGAAGAGGGCTCTTGTTTACTGGATCTAGGCCACAAGAGACCTTCAAGGGAGGAAGGTCTTGTGAGTGTGGTTTTCTGAAAAGAAGACAACTACTTTCTACCACCTCCCTTCTATTCTTTTTAAATTTATCGCAGTGATTTTAGAAAACATACATATTTACTTTTTCCTGAATATGAATGTAAAGTATGATGACTGAAATTAATCAAACAAATCAGACAAAATAATAGAGAAACAAAGAAGAAAATAAAATTCCCCCTAATGACAGAATTTTGAGATAAAACATTTCGGTAAACACCTCCTGAGTATTGTTTTTCATTGCTAATTTGACAAATATTTATTAAGTACTTGGACACATTCAAAAATATTACTCTGGCTTTGTATAACTTGGATCATAGTATTTACACAGCTTTTTTTCTATTAATGGACATCTTAAACATGTTCTCATGTTACTATATATTCTATGTGGAGAAGAATGATATCATTTTCCATCATAGCAACAGAACATAATTTATTTAGTTAGTCCCCTACTTTTCCCTTTGTGTTGTTTTCAATTTATTCATTATAAATTGTGCCATAAAAGGCTCCACATAAATTTTTTGCACACTCTAATTATTTCTGATGGGTAAAATCCTAGAAGTTGTAATCATTAAGCCAAAGGGAACATGCCTTATATGATTCCTCACCTGGTTCCCACTTTATTCCCTGGAGTGCCTGCCTGTGCCAAGATTTAAGTCCCTGCCCTGGTGAAACAGAAAGTGGCTTCAGGAGCTGCTTTGTCTAGTGGACCGTGAAAGGACATGTTAAATCTTCAGGGAGGAATTTTAGGAGCCAGTCTACATTTTGCCATTTTTTTTTTTTTGAGAGAAACTGAGCTCTGGTACTAGAATGAAAATAAAGCAGATCAAGTCTATAGTTGAGCCAGGATGGACAAGTGGTATGAATGAGAAATTTTCTTACGCAGCACATGGAGATCTGAGGGTCCTTTCTTATTACAGCATAATTTTACTTATCATAATGGATACACACATTTTGATAATAATTCTCCAGAAAGTTTTTAGAAATTTCCTTCTGGCTCTGTATGAGAGCGTCCATTTCCTTATATCTTTAAGAACACATAAATTAATCTTTTAAAATATCCCTGTAGAGGTGAGACATAGAATGGGATTTCAGACTGTGGTAATTTGTACCTTTTTCCCCAATTCATACTGAGGTGCCACATTTTTTTTCTTTTGCCCATCTGCCATTTTATTTCTTTTACAAACTTCCTGTTCATGTCCTTTGCCCATTTTCTGTTGAATTATAAAAACTATTTATTTGTTAAAGACAGAAAATTTTTTACATGCACTCTGCAAAAATTTCCCACAGTCCCAAAGTTGTCTGTCCATTTCAGTTTACATTGTATTCTGAAATACACAACTTAAAAAAAAAACTTTAGTCAAATTTATCATTTTGATTTTCCTTTTGCTGTTTTACCTACCCTAAGTTATAAAACTATTCACCATTTGGGATTCCTTTAAACCAGTACAGGATGTCTGAAGCCTGGGAGAACTATATGCCTACGTGTAAGAGTCTTTCAGCATGTATCAACAAAACTATAATGATTTCCTTCTCTCTGTAGGAAAAAAGGCCTTGTTTTTAAGGGGTCCCTGAAGGCCCCATCTGGATAGGTTAATGAGAGGAAACAGAAAAAATGACCAAGCCTTGGCTTCAAAGGAGGATTTTGGAGAAACTCTAAGTCAACTTTACCCAAAGGGAGTCATTGTTCCTTGCAGACACAGAACCCCTTGATCCCTGGATCACTGATCTCTGCTTTTAAAGGTGCTAATGAAGAATTGAGCAGCCAAGGGCAGCTTAGTATGATAACTTGGGATTTTTCAGAGAAGTATGATTTCCAGAGCTCTTCCTTGGAAATGCTGGTTCAATCCATTTAGGCTCCAGGCTGGGGAATTTGTATTTGAAAATCTTTCTAAGATATTTGGCTAGTAAGGTGAGTTTGGGAACCACTTAGAACAATCCATTAAGGTTATGAGAAGGAGGTGGTGCATTAGTGTTTTTCTTGCACCTTGCACATTATTGTGCTTAAAGCTTTTTAGATGCCTGTGTTTATAAATTCTTAAATACCTCTCCTACGCAGCCTCTCCTCTGGTCCCTCCTAATCCCTGGCAGCATGTTAACTAGCGCCTGCAGGCAAATGAGTCAGAAGAGAATGCTACTTGATTTGGGAAGACCTGTGTCACCACAGCTCTGGAGAAAGATGGTGACAATCTGTGCTATCATTGACCGTCACTAGAACAACTAGATCCCACCGGTGGGCTGTCAGTTTAGCTAAGCATATCTGCATATTTGAGGAAGATGTTCTTAACTAACTCTGGGCCTCAGGGTGTGAACAAAATAGGAATGGATGGGTACTAGTTTTGCCAGACTGCACTAAACACTTTTGCAAGCAACTGTCAAGTAATACTCTCAACAGCCAGAAGCAGAGTAGGAGAGGGCCACATGCTTGCATTTATGAGTTTCTCTTCAACAGATCTGGGGCAGAACGAGCCCTTAGAGCCTGCGGAGAGAAGGTTAGGATGTGGGGAAGTGGTGGGTGGGAGGGAGACTTGAAATCACAGGAGTGCCGCGGGGAAAGCTGTCTTTTCAAGCTGCCTGGCAATGGTCTGATCCTCATTTCCACAGCTCCCCCGCGGGAGTCACACCAATACAGCCCAGGGAGCCACACGGACAGGCTTGCACCGAACTTTTGGGCTCATCTCAGCTAGAAACTGGCACGGAAGACAAGACTGCCTTAGATAACCCTCACCCTGCTTGGCTGATGGGAAAGGAGATGAAGGTTTTGGCTGGAAGATACATTTTTGGCTGCAAATTACAGTATCCACCTAAGAGTACTGTGTTGAGAATCCAGATTCTTGAAAAATGTGTACTTTATGCCCACAGCAAAGTAATCGTGGAGAGGTGAGTGTTCCTCGAGGAAATGGAATCGGAAGGCTTGGTCAGCAGGCTGTTTTCGGCTCCTGATGCTGTCAAGTCCAGGTGGCTTCCGGTCATCTTTGTGAATGGGCTTTCCTGGAGAGAAGCTGTCTGGATGGAACATCCATCGTGCTCTATGTCTCACTCATAGTGAGACTTTTTCACCAGCAGCCAATCTACGAATCTGGAGTTCATCTCTTCTGGCTGCTCTTTTCCTGCTTGATGTCTTCTCTGTGTTGCCACGGCGGGAGGAGGAAGTGAGTCAGGGAAGGGAAACTCGAATTGGAATATCTTTAATATAAGAAGTGGGAGATGTCATGTGGGTGGTGCATCTTGAGTTCCAGATAGAAAACAGTCATGCTGCAGAAGCACCTCCAGTGAAGCTGAGGGTCTGGGAAAGGAAGGGAGGACGATGCTTTGCGGTCCCTGGTCATTCCCAGCGAAAGCCAGTGCGCTTCAACAGTGGGTTGGTCCATTGTGTCCAAATCTAATTCAAAGGTTTTGGGTTCAGTAACAGCCCATGTTTTGCCAAACATTTTTTCCCCTTAATTTCAAAGCCCCTGTGTATTTTAAGGGAAATTTAATCCACATGTTTCTGATTCATTTACACTTAACTCATCAAAATATTTTTTTGTTAGAGTCATTTGATGTCCAAGAAGCCTCAGGAACCTTTTTTATGAGCCTTTAAAAAACTTCTTCTGAAAAACAGGAAGTTGTGTTTTGCCAATAGCAAACTCACTTGAACCCCAAAAGGCTCAGTTTTGCTTCAACATCCACCAGGTTCCAATTGGTTCCAAACGGGCTGGGGACCTCGGCTCCACCTCACAAATGTACACTGTCTCAATAGAATGGCTTATAAAAAGTATTCCCCTGTCAAAACTTGACTGGTCTCTGAGCTTGATATGGGTAAGAACTACTCATTTATTAAGTCTAGTGTCTTAATTTGTTTTAGAGAAGAAAGCAGAAAAGCACCTGCTGGTGTTGATAAGAACACCTAACTTTGTCTTCTAAATCAACTCTAAGAGACAGAGCTCTTCTAGGTCAGAAATGACCCACAGTGCAAGCGGATTCCGGGAGAGGCAGTAAAAGCTCTAAGCAGGTATTGGATGGCTGTCAAGATGGCAGAAAAAGGAGACTTGTGAGCCATAGGATGCCCACATGGGCCAAATGACTTTAAGGGTGGAACCTTTAGAATTCAAAGATACTATAAATGCAAATATCTGGCAAGATGCTTGTTATGCAGCAGATCTTCAGTACACACTGGAGTGCAGGTGTTCGTTCAAGAGGAGCTTTCTTTGTATTGTTCTACATTAGTAAGTCGATCTTTTCTCATCCAATCCCTGTTTTGACCTAGGACAATGGTCAAGGTTGATTAGCATGAAGCAAGCATGCCCACGCTTGGTCAGATCTATGACTTTAGCCTCTTTGGCCACAGAGGCACTAGATGAATCGGTGGTGCTTATGACTGTTGTACAGGATGTGGGGGCACGGACAAGACACGTGGCTTCCCAGAGAGGAAGGTAATACCTTTATTCTTGTGCCACCTATTTAGGCATATCTACAGGGAGGAGATAAGAAACTTCACATGGCTCATTGTATCCAGTCTAGGTAGGCTTAATGGGTCTAAAACCTTTGCCTCAGTTTTGACCTTTATGGATCTTGTGTGACATGAATTGCAAAAGTCTTTTATCCTTTCTTTTTAATGGGGAAAGGAAGACATTGTACTAAGAGGAACCTGGTGGCATCTCATCCTCAGAGAAGTTCTGAATCCAGAAGATTTTTCTGATTTGTTGGAGGTTCGTGGCAGTCAAGGATATAACTAACTACGCCACCACACCAGCTCCTCTTGGTGAGAACACAGGGGAAAAAAGCAAAACTATAAATCAGCAGTAACATCTTAATGGTCTATTTCTGCATTCATGTATTCATTCACCTGTCAAACCTTTATGAGATCTTTTTCATGCTAGTTACACCATTAGACACTAAGAATATAAGAACGAATGAGATGCTGGCCTTTAGTTCATGTCTAGTCAGACTACTAGCAACAACTTCCCATGAGAATGTCAAACAACACTTGGATGAACATCAGAATAAGACTACGTGAGGAAGACACAGAAATACCGCTAACCCTGTATGGCGCCAGATAGTTTTCCTTGGGTCCCTAGACCAGTAGTATCAAGGCCAAAGACCGGTATATTTCCCAACAGGGGCAGAAGGTGCCAAGAGCAATTTTTCTTCCTGAAGCTTCAGTTCTACCTTTTGGGTGGTTACCTCTGGGCTACTCAGAGACAAGGAATACAGTGTTGCCTTGTGTGATGATCAGATAACTCCAGGCCAAGGCCATAAAGCAATCACTCTGTCAGGTATGGGATTGAGCTTCCTGCTGAGCAAAAAGGATGTTGAAAGCCTCTGGCCCCTGCCCAAACCAGCCTCCCCTCACCTACAATAGGCACTTGTATCTACAGGCAAGATAACTGGCTGGGGGTGTGTGTGCTCTGCTTAGAGTCATTCTTTGAAAAAGCTTATCACGGGGAATTAGCTGGCTGGGCTCCTGTCTCATCAAGACTGAGAAGAAGCATCTGGTGTAATCTGACCGCACAGCTCTTTGTGCTTCCCCTCCCCTTGATCAGCCCCTGAAAGGCTTGACAGGCCCAGGCACAGGGGTCTGGCATCCCAGGCAATCCTGCCCCCAGGTTTCCTCTGCAGTCAGAGAAAGAGTTGTCTTTTCCAGGGCAGCCTCTTTCAACAGGAAGTGATGTCAGAGAGACATGTTTGACCAGATGGGTTTTGCTTTAAGGACAGTTTTAAAATTTTTCCCTTTATGGTCTTTATGTTTTAAACTTTTTATCTTTTTACTTACCAGTCATTAGTTTTACCATTTATTTTAAATACAACTCGAATGACAACTACTGTTCATATCAAAAAAGGGAAGAGTAAGTGCAGATGACCACACCGGAATGTTACACCCCTGGGGATCTTCTTCCTTATTACCCATCCCTCATCCGTTAAGAGGAAGCCTACATTTGGTGTGCCTTAACACTTACAATAGCTGTTTTTTCCTTTATTTTGTTTTTTTTAAATTTTGAATACTGAAAGTGACTCTAAAGCTGGCCTGATTACCCTCAGGCACTCTGCTAGTTCTGGGATACCCAGTTTGAGACACACTGGTCTAGGGCTCGGTTCCTCAGAGGGCAGCTCTCAGTACGCACTTTATAAATGAAGACCTTTTCCTTAAACGCTAGGTGGATCATAGGGCAAGATATGGCCCTCTGCCATGGCTTAGGTTTAGGCACACAAAAAAACTTCATGGGCATTATATTAACTGGCATAGAGAGAAGACCTGATAAAAATCTGTAAGATGATCAGATAGGATGCATTTTGTGAACTTTTTAATGAATAGATCCCATACGTATGAGAAGGGAGGCATAATTGGAAAAAGTCTATTTTATCAGAATCAACTGAAAACTGCAGATCCCAGAGGCAGTTTTTAATTAATATCACTGAACACAGTTATTGGACAATTTTCAAATAGCACAGAGTTTTCAGAGGGGCTGAAACTCATCAGGATGACCTTTCTGTTCCATTTCTGTGAGGACTTACTTGTGGTGGTTTGTGCAGTGAGCATAAATCCTTAGTTTGTCCCGGATCACTCTGCCCGGCCGTGGCTTCCGCTGGAGCCCAGCCACATGCACCGCCAAGACTTTGGGGCCAATCAGGCGCTTGTAAAGGAGTGAGAGCCAGTAGTCCTGAGAACACAGAGGTAGGGTGTCAGGGAGAGGGCTCGGTTCAGTTATCCTGAGAACCTACGGCATGCACACTGGCCAAACTTCTTACCGAGAGTCCTGCACGGTCATCCTAGTGAAATATCTGCTCTGGATTGGCAGTGAAGTGGGTACCACCATTTCCACTGACTAAATGGCGAATTTTTCTGGTGAATCCAGATTTTTCACATCTACAATAACTTAAGTTGGGGATCTTAAATTTTAAAGTTTCCCCCCCCCCTGATGACTTTACTTTTGTGCTGATTTATAGCTTCTGTTTAATTGTAGGATGGAAGATTTCTAATTCTTAGGATTGTTACCAGTATAAAAACTCAAAATATCATTCTCCAAATATTGTTACTGAGAACTACTAATAAAGGGCAGGGAGATGGAGTTTTTATAGGCAAGAGCCTAGAGTTCTCAATTTCAGAGCCAGAAGGGCAAAGAGAAAACTATTTGCATATCATGTGCTAACACTTGCTCATTCTCAGTATCCTACACTAGAAATAATTCTACATTAGAGTATGGTGCTTTAACCATTCCAGGTTTCCTGTGTAACTTGTAATATTCAGTCTGTAACCCGTGTGGTATGGCTTGTGTCTAGATGTCTCCCCAAGGCCTCACACACTCATAAGTGGGGCGTTTATGGGATAGCTGGATCTAAGGTGTGGAGTTATACGGATTAAGAGTGCGTGATAACTAAATTAGGCCACTGATTGGTTTAGCATAGCTCTGCGTGTGGATAACGGGAAGAACGACCCCAGGGGTGAGTGACACTAGTCAAGAGGCTTGTACCCTGACTGGATAAAAAGGGTAAGGAACGCGTGCTGCTGCTGTTTCTGCTTATCTCTGCCATGGACTGTTTCTCTTTTGCTGTATCCTTCTGCCATGTTGTCCGGCCTTAGAGCTGCCTGTGGACTGAAACCTCTATGGACTGAGAGGTCAAATAAAATTTTCTTCCTCTAACTTGTGGGTTGTGGGTATTCCATCCCAGTGTGTGCCCAGTCTTACATAAGCCTCCCATCACCACCTTAACTTTCATTTGCTATTTATCACATTGTGGTTTTTTTAAATTTGTTACAAATGTTGCATTTGCATTGTGCAATATCTTAATATCTACTATGAGGTAATAACTTCAGTGTTTATAAATCATGTAAATTAGTGCTGCTTAGTCCCACCCTCCTCCCCGCCACGTCACTCCTAATTCTGGAATTCAATGAACATTATTCAGTGTATAGTCTTCATTGTTAAAGACACAAACCATATATTCTCTGCCTTCATCTTTTCTGGCAGAAGCCTCTTGTTGAATTGCATAAAATAGAAAAAATTCTTGAAGTCCCTCTGCTACCAAATTAGCTCTAAATTTGATAGTATTTGTCTCTAAGCCTTCCCAATCTGTTTACTTAAATTAATTTTAAGTAGCCCTTGGATGGCAGTTGTGTGGTCTACTAATATTAAAAGTAGCAAATATTCAATTACTATCAATCATATAGATGGAAAAAATGTCATTCATTTATTCCAACTTGATTATATTTTCTGTGTTTTTAATTTTTACTTTGTGAAGTGTCTAACATATTACAATGGGATTTCCACCTTTTTCTTACTTATTTATGACATGCCTATTTTAAAAATAAAAGTTTAATAAACTTAATACTTTAGTTGACTGCTGTTATCCTGGCGTGTCTTCAGTAGTTCCTATCATTATAGATTATTATTCCTGTTTTTTATATATTAAAATGCGTTCAGGAAGTTTATAAGTTCATCTCCAGTCATGAAACTAGTCAGTTGTAGTCCTTGAAAATAAATAAGGGTGAATTTGTCTCTGGTGGCTGAACAACTCTTTTATTTACTCTGAGTCATATACTATAAAGATATAAGATGGCTGACAAGGATTCTGTCCTACAGAAACTAAAAAGCATCTTTGGTTTTAGTGCAGGCAGTTGTTATAATTTAATTTCTGATTCCTACATTGTCAGATCATTTACAAGAAAAGTGAGAGCACAAAATACTTCCCCAATTCCACCTCACAATTTATTCCCCTTTTTCTCAACCTTTATCTCAATGTCTTGTCTCAAACAACTGCTCGTTATTTAGGAAATTTGAAAAAGCTTAATAGGCTTGCTCTAACACTTGAATTTAGTGACAGCAATTTTCACTTAAGGTACAGCACTTGTAGCAAGCCATTCATGTTTAGGAAAAAGAGATATTTATTATATCTTTTCCTAGTATATAATATATTCTCAGTAATTATGTAAAAATAAAAATATACTTCAGAGAGATCAGCAACAATTTTTATGAAGTGATAAAGTTGAACTTACGTACAGGTTTATTCATTTGAAACCACTCTCCTTTCCCTATGGGACAGCTAAATGCTAGAATGTCCCCTCAGAAAGATGAGGATATTTGGGCAATTCTCTAAAGAAATTTCAAAATAGATACATAAAAGGAGTTAATGAAGTTAATTCTTAGTGACCAGTATCCCTCCCAGTCGGCTTTTCTTATTGTGGTAAAATCCACGTAAAATTTACCATCTCATCCATTTTAATAGTTCAGTGATGTTAAATACAGCTATAATACGATGTAACTGTCTTCACCCTCCATTTCCATAACTCTTTTCATGTTGTACAAGTGAAACTTTACAACCATTAAACTTTAATCCCTTATTCCCTTCTCCCCTGGAAACCACCATTCTACTCGGGTGAACCTCATATAAGCAAAATCATATAGTATTTTACTTATTTTGTCACTGGCATATTTCATCAAGCATGATATCCTCCAGGTTTATCCATTTTGTATCATATGTCAGAAGTGTCATTGGTTTTTAATGCTGAACAATATTCTGTTGTATGTAAATATCTCATTTTCACTTTTTGTCTGTCTTGAAAAATGTTCCATAAGCAATGAGCTCCTCTTGTTGAGTGTTTTATTTGGTCTAGTTCAGTGGAGGCCTATGGTACATATGTTGTTTGTCTTAGACAAAAGATGGGAGTATAGTGTGAGTTGTTTTTACTAAAATCCCGGTGTTAGGGTTTAATTGCAGTGTTGGTACTTTGCAATAAATAAGTGGGTTTTGGATTGGAGTTTAGTTTTCATTTCTGAAACGTATGCTGTCACCCTGGTTTATTATGTTTATGTTCTCTATTTCCTTATTTTTGTCTCTCTGGTTTTTCTATCTGCTATTAAGAGTAGGGAATTGAATTTTCAGCTACTATTGCTGTAGTACTGTCTGTTGCTTCTTTCAGGTCTGTCTTCTTTTGCTTCCTATGTTTTTATGATCTGTCACTGTGTGTTTATAATTGTTGTATCTTCTTGTTGTATCGAAAGCTCTTTTACTACGTAGTAACCTTTATCTTCTATAAAATTTTAATTTAAAGTCCATTTTGTTTAATATTAGTGTAGCAACCCCTGGTCATTTTTGGTTAACATTCCATGGAATTATCTTCTTCCATCTTTTCCATCTATTTGTGCCTTTGGATCTGAAGCGAGGCTCTTGTGGATACTACATTTGGGTTGTATTTTCCTGTAAAATTCTTTTTGCCAATTTGCCTTTTGACTGAAGTGTTTAATACCCCTATATATAAGGTAATTATCGATATCTTACTTGTTATCTTGCTAATGTTTTTTATATGTCCTGTAGCGTTTTGTCCCTTATTTCCTGCATTACTGTCTTCTTTTTATGTTTAGTTGATTTTTTGACTTCAAATATCTTTGAAATATGTAAATTCCTTGCTTACTGCTTTTAATGTATATTCTATAGTTATTTTTTGTGTGGTTATTATTGAGATCCCATTAAATATACTAATTATAATACTAATTTGCATTTATATAACTTAACTTCAATCACATACAAAAACTGTTCTTTCAGTGCTGTATCCTCAACCCTCATGAATGATTACATCTTTATACACTATGCACTGTAAAAAAATCCAAAAAACTAATGAGTCACTGGTCTTTAAAATTGTTCAGAAACAAAATGTGTTACAAGCTAAAATTACATTATAACAACATTAAATTAGTAATTTACATTAGTAGTTTTTAAAAACATATTAAACATTTAAAAACATATTAATCCCTTAATGTATAAACCATAATGCTAATTTTTATAAGTGCTCATATATTTGCCTTTAATGAGTTATTTATTTCTTCATTTTCTAGTGTACTTTCTTTTCAACCTGAAGGACTCCTTTGAGCATTTCTTGCTGGCCAGATTTAGTGGTAACAAACTTCATCAATTTTTGTGTACTTGGGGATGTCTTCATTTCTTCCTCATTTTTGAAATAAACTTTTTTTTTTTTTTTGAGATAGGTTCTTGGTTTCTAGTTCAGGCTGGCCCTGGGCTCACTGTGTAGCCCAGGGAAACCTCAAACTCAGAAATCCTCCTGCTTCTGCCTCTCAAGTGCTGAGATTACAGGTGTGAGCCACCACTCCTGGCATTGTGGTATGTGGTAAGCAGGATTGAACCAGAGACTTTGTGCTTAGTAGGCAGGTGCCAGAAACTCAGAGGTAAATATCCAGGCCTCAAAGAAACTTTTGATGGGTATAGGATTTTTGGTTCACAGACTTTTATTTTTTTAAAAAAACTTTAAATTAGTACTGTTAGTACATAATGTTTGGACTACTTGGGGGGTAGTTGGTACATGTATGTAACACATCTCAGTTCCTTTTTTAATCCTTATTTTTTCCCTCCTTCATCTCTCAGTTCCTTTCCCTTTTGAGGTAGGTCTACCTCTCTACGTATTACCTATCTTTTATTTTCCTCTTTATTTTACACTTTGAGTTTTTCATATTAAAGAATCCATGTAATATTTAAGCTTGTGTGTCTTATTTATTTCATTTAATATTAGTCTGAAGGGACATTCATTTTCTTACAAATGATTGAAGTTTACATTCTTTAAGACAGAGTAGCATTCCATTGTGTATAAATATCAAATTTTATTCATTCATCTGTTGATAAACATATAGGCTGCTTCCAAGATTATGCTATTATGAATTGAGTTGCTATAAATATGGGTATGCATATATCACTACCATATGATATCTTAGACTCTTTGGGGAAGATATCCAGAAGAGGAATAGCTGGAGGAATCTCTAGACTGATTTTCATGGTGGTTTTACTCGTTTACATTGCCAGCAACAAGGGTTCCTTTTTCACTGCACTCTGTCCAACACTCATTATTATTTGATTTCTTGATGATGGCCATTCGTTCTGGGATAAAATGGAATTTCAGTGTTGTTTCACTTTGCATTTCTCGAAAGGCCAGTGATGTTGAGCATTTCTTGATGTATTTATTGGCCATTTGTATTTCTTCTTCTGTAAGATATCTATTGAGATGTCTATTCACTTCACTTGCCCAGTTTTTGTTGAGTCACTCAACCTGGTATATTCATTCTGTTAGACCTTTTGCCATTAGTAGTCTCAAAAGTGCTGGTTTGGGGGCCATGAATTTTTTAAAAATATTTTTTATGGAAGTATCTTCTTTCTCCAATTTTGAAAAATAGTTTTGCAGAACTCATCAGCTTGGGTTGGAAAGGGTTCACACACTTCAAACCAAGGCCTCCTGGTCTTCAAGGTTTGTATTGAGAAGTCTGCTATAAGTCTAACGGGTTTCCCTTTACAAGTGGCTTACTGCTTTTCTCTGATCACTTTTAAGATTCTGTTTTTATATTGGACTTCAGGGTTTTGACTGTGATGTGTCTAATCATGGGTATTTGGAGTTTTATATGCCTCACTTGTCTGCATGTTATATTCTTATAACTTATTTAGTAAATTTTCTATTATTTCAGTGAACTGTTTTTAAATGCCATTTCTGCTGCCTTTTAATTTTTCAGTAATTCCAGTTAATCCTAGATTAGTCTTCTTTGCATCATCTTGGAGACACTGAATCCATTTTCTATGTCCTCTTGTTTTTAAGCCATTTCTAATTAATTGGTCACTAACAACAGCCCTGTCTTGTAGTTCTTACATTCTATCTCGTATTGGTCACTTGTGTTGTCTATACTTACAATAGAATTTTTAATCTGAATTTCTATTTGGAGTTCTTTTATGGACTCTAATTCTTTTCTATGCCTTTCATGCATGTTTTGCAGTTCTGTTTAGCTCTTCTCTCTTTTTTAGTATATATGCTGCTGGAGTGAGCGCTCTTTTATCTTTTTGTTAGTGTCTTCTGTAAACTTGGTGATCATTTTGATTATTGGCCCAATATCATATTACTTGTATCTCCTGGGAGCTTGCCAAATACCTTATTGATATACTTTGTTATCTTCTCTGATATCATTTCAAATAATTCAGCTGTGTGGCTTCTAGTCTGTTCTCTGAGGTCCTGTGTATCACATTTGGGGGAGTTTGAAGTTTCTGGAGTGATTTTGTTGGCTTGCTTTCTCATGTTTCTATTACTGTTTGTTTGTTTACTTATTTTTTTCTCTTGAGGCTTGTAGGTTGATTATATATAGTGGAAAGCTTTTCTTTTTTATGTATACATTTTTGGTTAATGTCTATTTTTCAGTGCTGTCCTCTAGGCCTGGCTAACCACAGGCCCTTATGTCTGCCACAAAAGCACTCATGTTGATTTGCCTGATATGAGAGGTTGTAGCATACATGGCTCAGTTTTCCTCGAATAGGCCACAGCATTTCTAATGGCCCCAAGCAACCCAGATATTGGCATCTCAAGAAAACCAATGAAAAGCAATAGCTTTTTCATTTTGGCTATAGCAACAAAATCAGCAAAATTATAGCATCAAATGCAAGCTAAATATTGGCAAACCCTAAAGACCAATCCACAGTAGTACCTTAGTTCACAAATGCTTGCATTTGGCAAAATTTTGTTTTTGCTTGCAAACTCGGCTATCTTCCCCACATGGACATGAATGTGGCCATCTTTTTCAGAATCATGGAATAAATTAAGTTCATGAATCAAGGTAGTACAGTAGTATCACCCCTGTCTGTAGAAAAGAAATCTATACTGAAAGTATGCACACTAAGACAAATCAAATATTTACCTACTATTGACTTAGAGTAAATAGCTACTAAATGGAACTTTATCTCTAATAACAATAATGAGGTAGTCAACACCAACAGCATAAAGTTAACTATGTGAAAATTTAGAAAGCGTACTAGTTATATGAACAAAGGTGAAGGTTGTGGGGAACTAGAGAATAAAACAAACATTATTTGAAAATTCAGTTGTTGGCACAGCGAAAGAGGAAAAGAAGATAGGATGGGGGTACTATCGAGGACAGAAAACAGTCACTGGGAAGAATAAAAAATAAGATAAAGAGACAGTAAAAACAGGAAATAGAAGGCAGATAAGGAAGAGAAAAAAATGGAAGGTAAATAGAAAAAAGAAAAGAAAGTAAAGGAAGGGGAAAAATTTGGAGCAAAGTCCCAACTCCTTGCCTCCATGGAGGAAAGATAAAAATAATGCGAAACAGAACATCTGAAGAAAGACTAAAGGAAAACTTCCTGTCTTATGCAGTGAGTTTTTTTTTTAAACCCTGAGATTTACATTAATTTTTTTCTGTTTTGCTTTAGGGTCTATGGGTTTTCGAGTTGCCATTCTTCCACTAGGGCCCCTATATACTAGACTCTGGGTACTGTCCAAGCCAAGGTGTGTCCTTGGGTCAGCTGGGAGACCGGGACTGTGATCAGCCCTCTGGTCTCTGTTGGACGTAGGCTGCAGAGCAGGTGCCTGGGGAGTGGGTCCTCGGACTGGTGCTTCCTTCTGTCCCAGGAGTTGTCCTCATCCAGGATCACACGGGGTGGCGAATCGTTGCCACTGCTGCCCTGGGCTGAGCCCCCTGGGGGCAAGGAACTGTCCTCCTTCATAGTTCTGCATTCTCACTTGGGTGAGGCATTGCTCATATGGGGGCAGGCCCTGCTTTACGAGCCCAGGTCTCTGACAGTTTTTCTTTTTTTCTCTCTGACTCTTTAAGTCCATTTACATACACCCTTCAAAGCTTCTGGTAGAAATCTGGTAATTTCGTGTGATAAGTTGCTTCTCTCTTGCTGCTTTCAGTATTTTATTATTATTAGCTTTCAAAAGATTGATTATAATGTATCTTGGTATAGTCTCTTTAAGTTCATTACTTGAAGTTTATAGTGCACCCTGGATATTCATGTTCATGCCTTTCAGCAAATTTAGGCAAACTTCAGCTATAATTTTATTGAATATTCTTTCCACCCTCTCCTTTTCCTTCTGAAATTTCTACAGTGTATGTATTTGTACACTTGGTGGTATTCCACAGATCATTTTTAGGCTCTGTTCACACCTCTTCAATCTCTTTTTCTTTTTGTTCTTCAGAATTGATAATTTCTAATATCCTTTCTAATATGCTACCAAGTTTGCTGATTTCTTTGCCTGTCCCATCTGCTTTTGGATTCTGCTACTGAATATTTCATTTCACTTATTTTTTTTCAGCTCCCAAATCTATTTGGAAATATCTATTTGATCATATCTGTTTGATTTCTTTTTAGGGTTTATCTTTACTGATATTTCCATTTTGTTCACCATTTTCTTACTTTTATCCATATATTCTTTTAGGAGCCTTATATATAGTAGGTCACCCATCAGATCTTTGCAGGGATAGTATTTATTTATTTACCTATCTATAATCAAATGGGCCATAGTTTCCTGTTTCTCTGTATATCTTATGATTTTTTTTCTTGTTGTCAAAAACTGGATATTTGAGTCTAATAATTGGGTAACTCAAAAAATGACATCCTCCTCTTCCATATAGTTTTGTTGTTTTCTTTCTATGGTTCTTTTACAAATTATTCCTTCAAATTATTGCAAGCCAACTCTGTCCATAGATCAACCTTAAATATAAAAATGAGGTCTTCACATTTTTTTTTTTTCTGAACCTGTGCTCTTTTCTGGGCATGTGGGGTTATTTTCTAATTTTCCCTGTGTATGCAGTTTGTTTTGAATGTTCCTGAGTTTAATATCTGGCTCCCCAAAAGGGAAGAAGAAAAAATGAAGAAAGTAGATAGAAGGCCTTTGAGTCCCCTGCAGCCACTCCTGCTGGGAGGGGCTCACAACGATGTAAGGACGGGGACTGCCTGTTCGTCTACAGCCCTGGTTGGAGGCAGCCGTCACTGAACAGAGCAGAGATCCGAAGCGGTAGCCAGTCAGAGGGGATGGGGTCCTTTTGGTTCACCTTGGCTTCTGCAACCCGTGTGCCAACTGCTCCAGGAGCCATGCGTCACTAGCTGCCTGCCACGGGCTGAGAGGAAGCACAAGGAAGTCGTCGCCGGACTAGGAGCCGAAACTGCACAAAAGTAACTTCAACTGACGACTCGAGCCTTCCTTCGGAAGGTGTCAGCCTTCAGCGTATCCAAGGGATTACCCTGGACAGATTCCGTCGGGGCAGTCGTTGCCTAGGTGAGGAGACAGACTCTTGGTACTTCACGTTCTCTAGTGTTCTCAGGATTCTCTGCAACATGTGTCTTTAAAAATGTTTTTATAAGCAAATGTTTGCAATGTATGATAGATACCGTTTCTTAGGGAGCATGTACATGCACTTAACGTGTTTTGATTCTTTTTACTTCCCTTCTTCTCCCCATTCTCCTCTCTCCCCTGTCTCTAAATCACCTTCCCTCTTTTCATTGTTTCTTACTTCATGTTTGTGACACAATGATTCCATTCATCGTGGGCAGTTGCTACATGTATAGGACACATCTTAAATCTATGTCTCCTCCTCTCTGGCCCTGACTTAGGTCTCTTGGTCCCCTACACATTTACAAAAAAATCTGTCTCTATTTTGTTCTGTATTTGTACTTTGGATTTCTCACAGGAGAGAAGCCATATGGTATTTGAGATTGTGCATTTCTTTTAAAGGTGGATCCATTTTCCTACATATGCTTCAAACTTATCATTCTTTACAGCCCAGTAGTATTCTATTATGTATAGAAACCACCTTTTATCTATTCCTCTGTTGGTGAACACATGTGCTGTTTCCAAGATGTAGCTGCTGTGAATTGTGTGGCTATGAAGATTTGTATGCATTTGCTGTTATAATGTGATAGCTAGATCTTTTGGGAAGATACCTTGAAGGGGAACAGTGGGGTCAAACGAAATTTCTATTTTTATTTTTTTGAGACTTCTCCACACTGATTTCCACAGTGATTGTTTCCTGTTTCCACAGGCTCCCTTTTCACTGCAGCCTCACCAGCATTTGTGTTACTGGATTTCTTGACGACAACCATTCTTTCTTCAGATGTATTCTTACTGTTGTTTTAGTTTGCATTTCTCAAATTGTCAGAAAAACTGAACAATTTTTATTAGCCAGTTGTATTTTTTCTTTTGAGCATGTCTGTTTATATCAGTTGCCCATTATTTGTTGGGTGTTTTATTTTTGGGAAGAGCCTTCGTTCTTTTGAGTTCTTTAATAAAATAGATTTGAGAGAGCCTTATTGGAGTTAAGTGATCAAACTGAAACACAATACCCACTTATTTATTCCAAAGGGCCAACATTTCAATTAAACCTGAACACTGAGGTTTCAGTTTAGGAAAAAGAACTCATACATCAGTATCACAATACACATGCCATAGGCTCTGCGCCATTCTTCCAGATATTAGTCCTCTGTCTGAAGTGTAGCTGGCAACTTTCTCTTACTTTGTAAATTTTCTCTTCACTCTGTTGGTTGTTTCTTCTCCTGTGAGAAAGCTTTTTATTTGGACAGAATTTTGTTAACTCTTGCTAATATTTCTTGTGCGACTGGAGATCTGTTCATAAAATACTTGTCTACATCTGTGACTTCAGGTCTTCCCTATTTATCATCTAGTTGGTTAAATGTTTGTTTTAATATTTACTTTAAACCTTTTTGATTTTACTTTGGTACATGGTTGAGAGATATGGATAGAGTTTCATTCTACTGGCATGCAGATAGCCAGTTTTCCTAACACCATTTACTGTGAGGCTATATTTCCTCTAATATGTTTTGGGCCCTTTTGTCAGAGATTAAATAGTTGAGTATGTTTGGAGTTATCTCTGTATCTTCTATTCTGTTTCAATCATCCACATGGCTACTTTTTTTTTTTTTTTGAGACAGGGTCTCGCTTTGTAGTTCAGGCCGGCCCTGCGCTCACTATGTAGCCCAGGCAAGCCTCAAACTCAGCAATCCTCCTGCCTCTGCCTCCCGAGTGCTGGGATGACAGGCGTGAGCCACCACGCCCGGCTCCACATGGCTACTTTTGTGCCAAGAGCATACTGTTTTTAATCGCTATATCTTTCTAGTAAGCTTGAAGTCAGCATTGTGATGCCAGCTGCTTTGTTCTTGCTGGCTAGGATTGTTTTTATTATTCTGGGTCTCTTCTGGTTCCATATGAATTTCAAGGCGGTTTTCTCTAGGTCTCTGAGGCTTGCTGTAGGTATATTGACTGGGATTGCACTTGACCTACATACCAGCCATGGCAGTAGGGCCCTGTTGACCTTGGTAGTTCTGCCTACCCAGGAACAGGGGTAACTTTCTGTTCTCTAATGT
This sequence comes from Thryonomys swinderianus, assembly GCA_004025085.1. Lineage (NCBI taxonomy): Eukaryota > Metazoa > Chordata > Mammalia > Rodentia > Thryonomyidae > Thryonomys > Thryonomys swinderianus. Next base: position 18,232 of record PVIC010014981.1, read on the forward strand.
CCTTTTCAATCTCCTTTTTCAGAGTACTGTGGTTTTCATCATAGTGGTCTTTCACTTCCTTGGTTAGGCTAATACCTAAGTATTCCATTTTTCTTGATGTTACTGTGAATTACACTATTTTCTTAATTTCTTCCTCAGTAAGTTTGTTACTGGCGTACAAGGATCTTGTGGTGTTGTGCAGGTTGGCTTGAGCTCTTGGGCTCAAGCAAGCCCCTCTCCGGTTCTCAAGGAGTCGGGACTATGGGGCAGCTTTAATGCGTGTCAGTAGTGCTGGGGTAATAGAAGGGTAGGGCAAAATTCCTTGAGATCTTATAATAAAGGACCTAAATCAGTCTAGGAGGCAGAGAATCTGAAAACTGAATGGTCTGACCAGTCAACCACAAAGGTATGGTTGGAGCGATTTATTTTACGGGGGTTACGTGAAGAAGACTGAGCTCTCCTTGGTCAGTCTGTCATCTAGACTTCCTGTCTGCCTAGGGTCTCTCCTTTGCAAGTTGGAGAGTCCAGCTTTTCCTCTCTGCTTAAATTACTGAAATATCCCTCCCTTCTTTTCCTTATGACCAGAGAATCTTAACTCGTTCAATAGTCATCATAGCATTGTTTGGAATGGTGATAAAACATGAAAATAATTACTATACAATAAATGAACACATGAATAAACAATTATACATATTTGTTAAAGTTATGGGTACTTTATAGGAACTAAAATAATATTTTAGAAGAGTATGTAATGACCAAAATATGCTCATTCTGTGTAGAAAGAAAGCAGATTCTAAAAGAAAATTATTGTATTTTTACAAAAAAGTGTCTCTGTGTGCAGTTGAATTTGGAGGATACATCTATAAATAAAAATAGTTCCCTTGAACAGGACTACAGGTATTTTTAAAAGTTTAAAAAAAATTTTCAAGAATGAACATTTAAAATGAGAAAAACTTTTCTTTTCTTTTTTTTTTTTTGAGACAGGGTCTCCCTTTGTAGTTCAGGCTGGCCCTGAGCTCACTATGTAGCCCAGGCAAGCCTCGAACTCAGCAATCCTCCTGCCTCTGCCTCCCGAGCGCTGGGATGACAGGCGTGAGCCACCACACCGGCACATTTTCTTTTTTGAAAAGATATATACTCATATATCTGTTGAAAAGCTCCTTGGGCTTATTGTATAATATCTGTCCACATCCTTGGTTTCAAAGGAGTATTTGAAAAACTAAGTGGATGGTTCTAATTGCCTTTTCTGCATTTCTGCAAGCTTCTTAAACTCAGTAGGTAAAATTTTCAACATAACAGCTCCTTCCCTCACGCTGGGTCCCTAGTTGAGAAATCCCAGAGAGTGGCCACACCCACACCCAGGACCCGCCCTCAGAGCCAAGGATCATCCTTTCCATCAACCTCACACTTTACCCAGCACACCCAAGAATCAAAGCCACGGCCGCGACAGACTCCTTATCTTTGTGTTTCTGCCGGAGTGAGACTTCCTCTCTGAAGCCTCCGTGGCTCTTAGTTCAGGCTAGAGTTTCTCCGAATCCTATCTTAGGGGTTGCTGTAATTCTACCCTTAGAGTAGTGAATATTTCTTCAGTACTTAAGAGGAGCCCAGCCCTTCATTTGTATTATCTCATTAGGAAGCGGTATTGTTTGTTCTGTTTTATAGAAGAAGACGCTGAGACAGAGACTTAAAGCATTTGAAAGTACAAGTGATAAAGTATAAACTCAATGTCTAGATCATAGTAGATGCTTGACATGTTGGCCTGTAGAGATTAGACGCCCCGAGCATGTTTCCGCAGACACTGGCAAACGTCGCCCGGAGATGGACTCTCACCTCTTCGCTTGGACAGCCGTCCTCCAAACCCCCTAACATCACAGTGTTTCATAAATACTCATGATTTTTGTTTTTTTATCTGGGGTTGGGGGTGGAAGAAAATATCCCATACATTTTGTTTCATGATGACCTGTAGAATGTCTAATATTTCATTAATTCTCATTTGATAACTTTTCTTTCCAATCATCTCAGTTGACCTTAATATCCAAGCACAGAATACTTATATTAAAATCTTCACCTCTGCAATGGAGGTGGTTTCCTGAACTACTTTGGATTTCTGGATCCTTGGGTCTACTCCCAGGAGAGGTAGAAAAGCATGGGCTTTGGAGTAGAGTCCTGGGGTTTGGGAGGCAGAGGCAGGAAGATCGCTGTGAGTTCAAGGCTTGCCTGGGCTCCATAGTGAGCTCAGGGCCAGCCTGAACTACAAAGTGAGATCTTGTCTCAAAGAAAATTGTTTTTAAAGCTAGTGTTCATTGTAAGTCCTTCAGTTGTCCTATGCTGTAAGTCCCTTAGATAGGAAGACTTTCCCTGGCCAGGACTGGATGAAATGAGGCCCAGGAGAAGCCCTTGTCTAGTCCTGACAAGCAGAACCAGTTCCTGGTCATAAATGTTTTCTCCTTGTGTGCTTGATTATTGGTCACAAGGTCCGAGTGAAGTTAAGCTTCTTTCAGTGTCTAGCGCTGCTGAATATTCCTTCGGTTCTCCCAGCACACGGTGAGGACGGTGACCAGCTGATGCTGAGATCGCCAGAGAGGACTCTCGAAGGCGACTCACAGCTTTCCCTCGAGGTGGTCGGAGACAACTGGACGGCAGCGGTAGAGGATGAGGCTTGAGCGGGCAGGGATTTCTCAGGAACAGTGTCGCTACACAGGCCGAGGGCAGCTGGTCCCAAGGCTGCGTTTCTCTCAGAGGGCCTCTTCTCTGTCACTCCGAAGGCTGTGCTCTGAGCGCTAGTAACCGAAGCGAGCCTTGCCCTGCGGTCCAGCTGCAGCACTTTCTGGGTCAGTTTATCACCCTGGCTAGAATTTGACCTCCGTGTCCTCATTTGTAAACCAGGAAGTACACGAGCCTTCCTCATGATGTTGACTGAATGTTAACGAGGTAAGTTGTGTAAAAGAAGCATCTTGGGTGGATGCCTGGTGAATAGCGACACTGAACTCTTAGCTGATATTACCATTGATAGTCATTTACCGTCATGCTTGTGCATCGTATATTGTGTCTGAATATATTCTTCTAAGGGGGAATGATGAGGAGAACAAGGTTCAAGGCAGGTGAAACAGAACTGAAACAGCCAATCAATGGAAAGAGAATAAGGATAGGATGAAGTGGGAAGAAAAGACAAAGTTCAGAAGTGAATAGCGGCACCTTGGTAGGAAAGCTGGGCCCGTGACTTATGTGTCCAAAGCCTGAGAGTCCGATCAGCTTTGAATAGAAGGAATGAGTGGGTACTATCTTAGAAGGACTTTCTGGGGAGACCTCAGCCTTCACCCCTCCTCCATCACCATCATCAGCCCACGTTTACTGAGCACCACGGGACCAACAGAAATCACTAAGACAAGTTTACACCTTGAGAAGCTCATGGTTTCTTTAGTGAGGTCTCTAGGTCTCCGGAGGGACTTCTGGAGCCAACTCAGGCTCCGTGTTTCCTTCCTGGTTGACTCACCCTTTGGGTGTTGGTGGGCAGAGGAGGGCAAGTTCTCTCCTCTCTGACTGGGTCCTTCTCTTCCCACATGCCTCTCTCCTCTTTTACCACTTAAGATTTTCTGCATTAAGAAGTAGTTGTGTAAATTAGAAAAATTAAAGTACATGTAACACGTTTAGGGAAAAGATTTTATAATCACACACTGCCTTCTGAGCAGGCGGTAGAAGCTGACCCAAAGGTAAAATCCCTGCAAGGGAAGTTGGAGAAAAATTGAGTCCATTGTTTACAATGGCATTATGCTAGCACCTTTCTGACTACAAACTTTAACAGGGCGACCCCAGTGTCAACCAGGCCCAGAGAAGACATTTTCCTGAAGGCACTCTGACAGCCTCGAGGGGTTCAGAGCACACAGGTGAAGGCGGTCTCCACCCAGACAGCTCCAGCAAGGCCTGGGATACATTGCGTTGTCTACGAGCTATTTTGCAGCTGCTTCAGTTAAAGGATTAAACTGTATTTGAGTGGCGGCAGCACTCCCAAGAACCAAATTGGATTCCTTCTTGGAAAACAAGCTACAGACCACATCTTTATTGTGCAGAAACTTATTAACAAATATGTTAAAAAAAAAAACAGCCAGGAAAAGATGTTTTCCTGCTTTGGAGATTTTTCTAAAAACCATTTAATTCAGTCTGGCATGCATGGCTGAACCAGGAATGGCTGCAGTGTGTAACTGGAGGGAAATATGACCAGACAGTTCTGTCTGTCACACTGTCTTCTGCAGGACAAATATGCCCAGGACCCAGCGGGTAGGGAGACCTACTTCTCCCTTTGCTTTTTCCAAACACAAAAGAAGCATTCATAAGTTCAGGATGTTTCCTGAGAAAAGAACCACTGGCTGCACAGAAGCAGGGAAGCTCCTCCATCTGTCTTCTTGCTCCTGAGCAGTACAGGCCACAGTTTAGAGCCCTGCGCCATTTACAAAAATATTTAACAGCTGGATTTTCCCAGAACATGGTGGAGCACGGCAGTGATCCCAGCACGCAGGGAGGCTGAGGCAGGAGGACTGCAAGTCTGAGCTCAGCCTGAGTAAGTTAGCAATTTAGTAAGACACTGGCTCAAGAAAACACAAAACAAAACAAAACAAAAGGGCTGTGGATTAGCTTAGTGTGGATGACTTGGGTTCTATACTTAGTACTGATAAAGTTTTTTTTTTTTTTAAACCCTGGATTTTCATGAAAGAGTCCCAAATTATTTGCAGACTTTTACACGCTGTGGGTTAATCCTTCCGGTTTGGATGCTGACCTATGACTGGGGGAGGCCCTTGCCTTGGTTGGCTGCACCATATAATGACTGGAAGGGTTTGTAAAACTTTCAGTCATTATCTTGTCCTTACCATCCGGGACCCGACTGCAACCTAATGAAAGGAGTGCTTGCAGCCAGGGGTTTGCCATAATAAATCATTATTCTGAATAAGTACAAACGAGAAGCCAAGGTACAGTTCAGTAACCACTTCTAATATTTTCATTTGCCCAAATACTGAAAATCAGTCATTAGAAGTGTAAATATCTTGTTATGGGGTTTTCAGGTTTTGCAGAACGAGCTATTAGTTGATGGAGAAGATGGAAAAACAGGAACAGGAGCTGAGTAAGAAACAGAATATGGACCCTCTAAAAGGTGTGAAATATTCAAAGTTCAAAGGAGAGTTCAGTTTTAGAAAACTGCAGGCTGGGAAATAGCTGAATCTCAAATGAAGGCATTATCATAAATTTTATTGCATAATATGATCATTCTGACATTTGCAGCAGTATAATGACATCTGTCTAAAAGTGCACAGACTCTCCACGTAAAATAAACCGGATGGAAAATTATATCCTAGATTTTTTCTCCTCACCATTTTATAATTTTACGTGCTAATATTTATTTCAAAAATGTAAGTAGATTGCTTAAAATTGTATTGACATTTTTCTGTATGAGTAAGTAGAAATTAAAGTCTACACAGTATAGGTTCACTAGGGCTCTCGGTTCTATACCTGAGCTAGTTCCTTCTCAACTATCATGAGAAAATGGCAGAGTCCCTATCTTCTCTACCTCCTTAATCAAAGATGTAGAGAAATGTTTCAGATGATCTTGAAAGAATTTGAGCCAGAAAAACTAACCAGGTTAGGACCCTTTCCTAAAGGTGTTTCCTTTGCTAGAGTCAAGGGGTTTGCTCCTCTGACTGTTCCTCAGCCCCAGGGCCGGCATCAGGGCGTGCAGTGTGCACAGCTCCACAAGGACGCACACTCAGAAAGCCTTTGTGCTCAAGAGAACCCTGCGTGTGGCTTCTTGCTCTGCTATTGTCAATGTCAGATTCTTAATCGTGTCCTCACTGAACTCACATTAAGTGAAGTAGGATCCGCCTCCTGTGTGACTCGGTTCAGGTCGCCCCGTGGCTCCGCCCTGTCCTGTGACTCCGCTCTGTCCTTTGGACCTTCTCCTAAGGCCACGCTCGCTCTGGCTTTTCTCAAAGTGACCTCATCCTCTTCCTCCAGCTGTCTGCTTCAGCGCTCCTCCTCAGAGACCCATCTGTACCACTTTACCCCTTTTTCTAGAATCTGTATTATGAGTCCTACTAAGTGCAGCCGTTCCCTTGCACTTGCTTATTTACTCTTTGCCTCTGTCCTAGATCATTTCTGAGCGTCTTGAGAGTAAGTGGTAACATCTGTTTCCTTCAGAGCTTCTTCCCAGAACTTAGCACAGCGTCTCCATAAGGCTTTGATAACTATTTATCTTAATGAAAAGTACATTCTGATAAATATTTATGTCAATAATTGTTGAATACCTACATCTATCACCTGTCACAAGGCCACCGCCATTGTCAAATCTATTTAAAATCTGGACCTCTGAGTCCTACAATGATTTCTAGGCCAAATATCTGCAGCCACAGAGCTTACAGATGTACCTGGATAGCAAAATTCGCTATATTCGAGGCTCTGTGGAAGTGGGACAGATGGTTACTCTGCAGGGCCCTGTCATCTCTGAATCTTCTATTATAGCAGTGGTAGTTTTTAAAAGCATTTTTTTTTTTAAATCTTGGTACTTCTCACCCATATTTTCTGTCGTGAAGAACGCCTCTAAATCTCATACCACCTTTATTCTAATTAAGGTGTTTTCAACACCTGTCTTTTGGATCCGCAGCGATGAAAGAGATCATAATCCAACGGGCTTTCATGCTGAAGCCCCCGCGGGCCCCCAGCTCAGCCCAGGCCACACCTCCTCTCTCCGCAGCCGGCTTCCGGTTCTTTCGACCGGCTTCGATTCAAACACACTTAAGTTCTGAAAGCTGGGCTTTATATTTCCATATGCTTACATTCTCTGAGTCATGTTCGTTTATTTTTATTTTTTTTTTAAAGCATATGATGCAAGTTTGAGAGAGCATTTCCGGAGGCGCAGCTGGAAGTCCAGAAAAGAGGAAGAGAGCGAGAGGGGGGCGACGCCGCGACCGACGCGCATGCCCAGGCCACACGGCGACGCCATCAGTGAAGCAAAGCGCACGCAGATCAAAGCGTGGGAGCCAGGGCAGGACAGACACCAACTAGCTCGAATAACCTCCGACTGGGAAGTGAGAGGAGAGAACTACGGAAACACGGACACCCGGGAGGAATTTCGAGACCAAAGCACTGTGAGTGTCCTATGTGATGTGTCAGCCGGAAGTCAGCCCTCCTGAGCGGTGCTGCGCCTCCACTGGAAGGGGAACGCCAGGGCCTGGGAGCCGAGGGGCTGCGGAGCCCCGCCCGGAGTGGGCTTTGCAGATACAGCTAAAGAAGAAGGCAGGCCGTATGCTTTTTCTCTTTTTTTGCTTTTAAGACAGGGTCTCGCTTTGTAGTTCAGGCTGGCCCGGAGCTCACTATGGTGCCCAGGCAAGCTGCCGCGAACTCAGCAGTCCTCCTGCCTCTGCCTCCCGAGTGCTGGGATGACAGGCGTGAGCCACCATGCCCAGCACTGTGGTATGTGGAATTGATGGCTGGTGGGCGTGAGTCTCCACGCCCAGCATTGTATGTGGTTACCGGGGATCGAACTCAGGACCTTGCGCTTGCGAGGCAGGCGCCGGAACCACTGAGCTAACCCTCCGGCCCAGGCCGTATGCTTTTAAGAGACAAAGCCATAGAAATCTGACAGCTCCACTCCCCATAGCAAACCCAAGTCATCTCTAGCCAAGCCTCTCTATTTTCCTGACAGAGACTTGCATAGTGGGAAGGCACTTTGCAAAATCAGTGGGAATAACCGCAAACCGCTTATGGTCCACCCTGGGCTCAATTATGATGCTTTCTGAGTTCATCTGGGGCAACGCAGGCCACTCTCTTTTCAAACACTCTCTGTCTCTAAACCTTTTATTCAACCAATATAAATGGAGCAGCAGCCTCACACAAGATGAATTACAAGAACATTTGTTTCACTCTTTAAATTTCAATAAGTTTTTCTGTTTGGAAACATCTGAGGTTTAATAATACTATTATTCAATTCATATTTTAATTTTCTGTTGTGTTGAAATTAATCGGAATGAAAATAGTATATTAATTTTTCCTTTTCAACCTGTAAATATTGAGTGATGTCGATCAATACTTAAAAGGCACGAACCCTGTTATTTTTTTTTTTGAGACAGGGTCTCACTTTGTAGTTCAGGCTGGCCCTGAGTTCACTATGTAGCCCAGGCAAGCCGCCGCAAACTCAGCAATCCTCCTGTCTCTGCCTCCAGAGTGCTGGGATGACAGGCGTGAGCCACCACGTCCGGCACTGTGGTATGTGGTATTGATTGCTGGTGGGCGTGAGTCACCACGCCCAGCATTGTATATGGTTACCAGGGATGAACTCAGGAGTTTGTGCTTGCGAGGCAGGCGCCAGAACCACTGAGCTAAATCTCCGGCCCATGAACCCTGTTATTTTTTTGGATGTAGTTTATTCTCTGAAGGACAGTATGCTAGACTCTTGGTCTTCGGTAGAGTGGTGTTGAGGTGGTGGAATGCTTAAGAGATAGGTCCTAATGGAAAGTAATTAGGTCATGAGAATACTATTTTTATCAATGGATTAATGCTGACTCTCACAACTAGGTCAACTCTTATGTAACTGGATTTATTCTGTACTAGGGATCGAACCCAGAAATTTCACACTAAACTTCATTCCCCAGCTTTAAGGAAAGCCATTCAACTTACTTGACTTCTCTTGCATGTGGCTGGACTTTTTTTTTTCCTCACTTCTCCACCATGCTGATGCAGCGAGGGGCCCCTCACCGGGATGCTCATGTCATGCTGTTTGGACTCCCTGATCACAAGAACTGTGGGCCAAATACACCTCTTTATATGCCACCCTTAGACATTTTGGCATAGCAGCAGCAAATAGAAGAGTATATACTTTTTATTATATGGATGCTATTTTTAGATGTTTTTACAATAGACTTACAAAAATATACTAAACATCTTCATCTACCTTTTCAGAGACAAAAATATCTGACTATGCAACTTAAAGGAGAAAAGATTTATTTTGTCCCATGTCTAGCTCCGAGGTACAAACATCATGGTGAAAGATCATGGTGGAACAAAATTGTTTATCTTAGGGCAGAGAACAGGAAGAGAGCTAGGAAGGAAGGGGCTACTGACAAAGTATTCCCTTCAAAATGTGGTGCAAGTGGCCTACTTTTTTTCCACGAGGCTGCCTCCTAATGGCTGTGAACCCCTCAGTGGGTTAATCTGCTGATGAGGTAAACACCCTTGTGATCCAAATGCTTCTTCAGGCTTTCTCTCTGAACACTGCTACAGGGAGATTAAGCCCTAGGTACATGAAAATACACTCATATTTAAACCCTAATACTACCTTTTTCCTCTACTGTTTTGTAACAAAGCAGCCGAAGATAGCTGGAGTAAAGCATATAATCAGGCAGACAGCTTTGACTTCAACGTGATCTCAGACTTCAAACGTGCTCCCAGTTCTGCTGCAATCCTGTGGTGCTTTTCTAGTTCCTTTATCAGATTTGTCTTTCTAATCGGACACGTTTGTTTTGTACATTTCTTTTCTCCTCGAAATCTCTTCTCCGCTCATTTCCCGTTTGTCCAGCCAATGACTGACATGCTTCCGGCAATACGATGAACCCTGGTTTGGGACTTCCTTTCTCCCTTCCACCGCTGAGTCTATGCATGGCTGGCTCTGTACTCTTCACTCTCTCCCCTTACAAACTGGAAGTGCCATTCCCCTTATTTATTTATGTATTCATTCATTCATTCGTTCATTCATTCATTTTTGCCTGAACAGCTCCAGATCGGTGCATGTTTGGTTTTCTACATGGATATCTCTGAAGCATCTCAAATTTAAGTACATCCTAAGTAAATCACCGTTTCATCTTTGACTCACAAATGTATTCCTCTCCCCTCCACCTAATCTTTCCCATGACAGTAAATAGCCCCACTACTCATCAGTTCTCCAGCCCCTTCTGCAATCCCGAGAACTAGTCTTGTCATTCACATTCGTTTTTTGCCTTTTAAATCTGCCCACATTACCCATCATCATCTTGACTGGACTTTTGTAATAGTTTCCTACCTGTTTTCACATATACCTTTGGTCCACATTCCCTTTTGTTCTCCACAGAGTAGCTGAGTGGTATTTGTGACATATGCTCACATCAGTCCTCTGATTAAAATTCTCCAGTGGCTTCCCATTGCATTTTAGATAAAGCCCAAACTCCTTACAATAGCTTTTTTTTTTTTTTTTTTGAGACAGGGTCTTGCTTTGTAGTTCAGGCTGGCCCTCAGCTCACTATGTAGCCCAGGCAAGCCTGGAACTCAGCAATCCTCCTGCCTCTGCCTCCCGAGTGCTGGGATTACAGGCTTGAACCACTAATCCCAGCATTAGTGGTATGTGGTACTGATTGCTGGTGGGCGTGAGTCACCACGATTGCTACTATTGTATGTGGTTCCTGGGGATTGAACCAGGGACCTTACGCTTGCTAGGCAGGCACTGGAGCCACTGAGATAAATCTCCGGCCCAATGTAATCATATATTTACTTCATAATTTACTGTATATATTTTTGTTGACAAATTGTAAGCTTCACAAGGCAAAGATCATTAAGATACATACACTCAGCCCTTATATAGACCTTATATGCAGAAAGGTATCAATATTGATGAATATGTGAGTAATGAATGAATGAACCAAAAATATTTGTTATAAAGTTGTTAGAGTAGCAAACAATACGAAACCATGAAAATATGAAAATATCTATTAATAAGTAAAAGACTATAGGTCATAGTACAGAATTAATATACTTAGAGGTTTATTTGCACAAATACAGAAAGCTACCCAAGGCTTATTAAGTGAAAAATGTCAGACTGTAGAACATGATATTTTAAAAAGATCTGTGCCATATATGAATAATCATACAATTCTCTATTACAGAATTTCAATGATTGGTGTCATCCACGGTGTCTCTGGCATAGGGTTTTTGGATCCTCATCAACTTTGTCTGATTGGAAAAACCTGTAGCCCAAATTGGTGCCTACTGGTTCTTTCTGGTTCATTTCTGGCTGCTTTATTGTATTTACAGACAGCACAATGGAGGAATGTAAGTATGTGGGGATGAGGGGTGGGATTTATGTCCTTTCTTGCTTGGAGGTTCTAAGCCCAGGCAAATTTATTTCATTTTACTTGTGGTTTTCATCTGTCAGTGGGAGGTCTTTACATCTGATAATGGTTCAATTTACGCATGCATAAGGGGTCACCTGGCGGGCTTGTTAGAACCAATTCCTAAGTCTCATCCTGTAGATTCTGACTGAGTGAAACTGGGGTAGGCCTAAGAATTTCCCTTTCTGACAAGTTCCTAGGTTACGCTGCTAGCTGAGGCTCTGCTCTGAGAATCGTTACATTAGTGGAGCAACCTCAGCTTCTCTTTGTCTGTATACAAATGACCCTGTGGCAAACGTAATGAGGCCACACAGGAGATCATCCTTCCTTTTTATTTGCTCTCAGTCCAAAAGTCTTTGCTTTCTCTGAAAAACTACCAGAAACCTCCAGAGAGGCAGTGGGTAGTTGTTTGAAATGTTTCTGCTCTTCCGCAGACAGGCTCCAGGGTTCCAGCCTCAACTCTGAATGAATACACAGCATTATATATCTAACCTCGAACTATGGAGAAAATACGTCCCTGCATTCTCATCTCCTCATCTCCTTCATCCCCACCGTCCCAACGTGACCTCCTAAAAAGTGGGGAGAGTTACTGAAGGAGGCAGTCTGGGCCCTGTAGAAGGTCCTGATATGTCAGTTACTCACTTCTGCTCTTTCATGTCCTTCTGATTTCCCCCCCAATGAATATGTGTTCAGAGCCAGGAACTGCAAAAGTCAGGGATACAAAATGCAGAAAACTCAGCCCTTACCTCCCACCAGTGTATACCACAGTAGAAGAACTAAAAGCTGTCTTAAGTGTAGGTACCACAGAATATCAACAACACATATTGCTCAAATGCAACTACTTACAAGTACAGGGAATACAGAAGTAAGAACAGTGATTTGGGACTGTAGAAATGAGGGAAGGTTTCAGGATTTCAAGATGTCACTTCAGTGGTCACAGGGGACTGGAAAGGATGAGTCTATGCTTTGGGAAACAGAGAATATTAGACTCTTCCCTTAGCATGCTACACTTCTTTACTTAGTGTCTCCAGGTCTTTCCAATTTCAGCACTATTTTTAGGGAATTACTTGCCAACTTTCTAAATTTGTAGTTGTTACTGTGATCTAGTTGTGGTCTGCTTTTACCCTGGGCCTGGTATTCAAACTCTAATGGCAGGCATGATTGAAAAATCTCAAAGAGGTCTTTCTATAAAAAGATGTGCAATTTTCCATACGGGGCAACAAAGTAAGTCTGACACATCTCATCTTACATAGTACCTACATTTCAGTCTCACTAGAGAGGTGGACTACTTGTGTATTTTACTGTTCCCTGTGTTACAGGAGATGGAAAACTTCTTTTTCTGGATATCAAAGGTGAAAACACAGCACAGAAAGCCTTCTGGTTCCTTTGAATTTCTACTCTACTAGCTGATGTCTAATCATGTGCCCATTACCTCATTATATCATCTCTCTGTATCTCCACTGTGTTCATGTGTAAGTGTGTATCATACTGCTGCCTAAACTCACATGGTGCTTATGAGGATTAAAGGAATTAATACATGTGAGCACTCAAAAACTATTAGATTTTTTTCTATTGACATTCAATCTAAGTAAGTATTTTTAGGTGAGATCTCTAGAAGGCCCTATTTCTATATTTTTCACGTCTTTAAGTGAAAACTCTATCTGGATTTCATGACAGCTCTTTTAAAGACAGATCATGCATAATTTTTTGGTTCAAAAGCCAGATCTCTAAATTATTTCTATAGCTGATCAGGTCTGTAGAAATTGGAGAAGAAAATTCTTTTCTTTCTAGTCTGTTGAAAGCACAGTATTTGTTCAAGAATGCCTCCAAGCTGGGCGTGGTGGCTCACGCCTGTAATCTCAGCACTCGGGAGGCAGAGACAGGAGGATTGCTGAGTTCGAGGCTTGCCTGGGCTACATAGTGAGCTCAGAGCCAGCCTGAACTATAAAGTGAGACCCTGTCTCAAAAAAAAAAAAAAAAAAAAAGAATGCCTCCAAATTGTTTATGAGGAACAAAACTTCAAAAATGAGAAGATACACTGAATTTCAACACGTGACCAGAACATAAATCTTGAATACCTCTTGTTCTAGAGTGTGGAATGGTAAGGTCACAGACTCCTGAGTCAGCCTGGGTCTGAATTTGACCTCTTATGTGTGATTGTAGGGATTATTTTAGTCACAACTCTATTTTTTTATTTTTTAGTTTTTTTTTGCGGTACCAGGGATCAAACTCAGCCTTTGTGCATCCAAGGTTGGTGATGTACCACTTGAGCTTAATCCCCAGACCTACAATTCTATTTTTTTATGTATCTGAAAAAAAAGGGATATATAAAAATACCTACTTCATGGGAGTGTTGGGAGAACTACAATGATTATAGATCTGCAAAAGCTTCTTTTTGTTGTTTTGAACTTCACCGAGTCTGCACTTACTGACTCATGAGGTTTAATTCTCTTCCACAGACCTTTTCGTTTAAACACATGCTTTGAGCTTATTCTGATCTGGTACCTTGCCCTCCACAGAGATCTGTCTTAGTCACCTTTCTCATGTCTGGAACATAGCACTTATCATCAGCAACACAGGGGAGGAACGATTTGGCACACAGTTTGTAGAGGCTTCGGTGTATAGTCAGCTGCGTCCCAGGCAGGGCAGCATGGCAGAGGCGCATGGTGGAAGAGTTGTTCATGGCACAATGATTGGGAAACAGAGAAACCAGAGGAACTGGAAAGGAAAACAAACCCTTTCAGGTCTTGTCCTCAGTGATTTGACTCTCTCTCTTTTTTTTTTTTTGAGACAAGGTCTCGCTTTGTAGTTCAGGCTGGCTCTGAGCTCACTATGTAGTCCAGGCAAGCCTCGAACTCAGCAATCCTCCTGCCTCTGCCTCCCGAGTGCTGGGATGACAGGCGTGAGCCACCACGCCCGGCTGATTTGTCTCTTTTGTCCAGACCTCATCTCCTAATAGAGAGTCAGCTGTAAAGCCCCTGGCAATTGCGGACATGAAGGTCTTGTGGGACACCAAGAAATAGACTGTAACAAGGACCTAGGATGAAGTCTACACTTTCTAGAAACCTTGATATTCTCAGCTGTAGGAATGGCTGATCTCTCAAGTCCCTTCTAATTTTAATGTTCTATTAGTCTGTGGATCTTAACTGGCATCCTTCCCAAATGGTGCTTGGCTTTTACGGTTACAAAGCTGGATGCTCAAGGGCAGTATGGGTAACAAAACTTTCAGCCAATAGGCTAGAACTGCAAATGAAGCAGCCTCATGTCAAGAATCATCCCCATAATTTTAGGCTCACATAACTTAAAGTAGAGTTTTATAGAAAATAGGCTTTTGGAGGTATTTAGGGGAGTCACAATGGGACATTCTGAAGATATAATAATGCCTTAATACAAAATTTCCTGGCTTTCTTTTGAGTCACTGGAACACAGTGTTTATGTTTCGTAATGTTAATCACATGCAATTCTTCTAAATCTGGGATCTAATGGATGCAAAAGTTGGTCCAAATGTCAATTTTAAACATATGTTTTTTATATTGAGTAGACCTGCATAGTTCCAAACACCAGTTAACTCTTTGATGAAATTAAGGTCTGATTTTTTTCGGGAGGTGGTTCTAATTGGTATTCAAGATGGGGAGAAGTCCTTAGATCATTACGGCAATTGGGTCAGCAGGGAAATTGGAAGGCTGCTTTCTGAAGCAAATTGTGAAGCCTGGGATGACTCAGTGGATACTGACTTTGAAGAATGGAGGGAGTTTTTGTCAGGCCGACTTTGGTAGGATCTGGAAATTTGAAAATTGGACAGGAAAATGAAAACCAATGTGAGAATCCTTTCGTGGGGACTTTAAATACAGATGGAGAACATACTGATTTGTTTTTGGTCATTAATAGTCATTTTGAATTTCAAAATGACCATTTTCATTTTTTTCTAATGATGTGAAACAGTTTCGCTTGGTCCTCAGGGAGCAATTAAACCAGCGTTTTGTTTGTGTCCAACAGTTGTGCTTATTGTTTTGTCTGAAGAATAAGAGGCTGGACAAAAATGGGGCTGGAAGATGAGTTCGCCCTTCAGGTCAAGGAGAAATTTATCGTTTTATAAGTAACAGAAATAAGATCGAAATGCCAGCACATCACGACTAGAAGAACTAGTAAGAGCCATGGCACTGAGGTACAGGTGGTATCTGCTCTGGAGGGAAGACAGCCGTCACCTGCGTCTCCCACCAAGAAACTGGACCCTTAAAGTTCCTTCCCACTTAGTGTTTCACATAACACTGCTATGACTCACAACCACTTGGATATTTAAATTGGAATTGCCTTTTGTGCCAGCAAAAGTCATGGAAGAAATCCACTTCATAGTCACAATCTAGGATTATTTTTACCCCAAGTAAAATTTCCCACCTTAATTACTCATCCCGTTCTTTTGTCTTGGCTTCAGATAACTTTTGGCTACTTAAAAACAATCCAACTCATCCTGAAGTATAGAAGCTGGGGATGGATGTGCTACCAAAGAATGTGCCATGAATCCAGAAAGCAGTTCCTGAAGAGATATTTTCTACCTATTCTGAACAAGGCGACACCAATGGAAGAGCTGCATAGCATTCTGAAGTGACTTTTTAAGTTACACCTTTCATTTGGGTACATAAATTCTGGAATGTTTGATAAAAATCTAGCACGTTACCTCCTAAACTTTTATGTGAGGTCATTCAGCCCTTGGTGACACGTACTCTCTCTTAGATGTCAACAGTGTTAAGTGTAACGCTTTATTGAAAGAGTCCAATCTGACAGGGAGTCCAAGAAAATAACTGTAAGCTTAAAAAAAAAACCTATTGTCTTTCAAATCCATTTTCCTATCCATAATGTCATCTCATAAAGTAGTTTTCTGGCCTTTTAGATATTAATAGGCAACTTCGTTCAGGTAATAAAAAGTCCAGCCAATATTTTATAAAAACTTTAGCTTTTTATCTACTTAGATTCACATTTTGGCTGGTTTAGGCTTAACATAAATCAGAAAATTGTAGTTGGGGATATATAATTTTGTTTGTTTTTTGTTTAATCACCTTCCCCACTGACTCCAGAAGGAGCAGAGGGAAAGAAGAAAGAAAAAATACATTACTGAAAGATATTGTTGTAATTTGGCTTTGGTATACCCTCTACAAAATCATGAACTTTTCTCTTATTAGGCATTTTTGTGGGTTCTTCCAATACTTTCCTTCTGGGAATTTCTTATACTGTTTTGTTTGTGTGTTTGGGTACTGGTGACTGAACCCAGTGCTTTCCAATTGCTACGCAAGTGGTCTACCACTGAGTTACACCCCAGTCCTGTTTTTTTTTTTTTTTCTTATTCAGGCAATATACTGTATGGCTGACCATTTCAAACTCCTCTGGCCTTACACTGGTGGCATAATTCACAACATTTATTCTTTTAGTTGTGCTGAAGTTAGGTAAGTTACTTCCTGGGGTTTCTATCCTAGCCCAAGAGAAATAGGAACCTCGCTCTGCCTTCAGTAAAAGTTGTAACTGTGCAAGAAGCAGGTCAGGTGAATACCATGGAGTGTAGGTATGTGATGCTTATAGGAGACAATGTGTCTCGTGTGAATTTACAGTGTTGATGGTGTTTCCCATTAAGCTGTTAAGGGAGAGTTAAATAGAGATGAATCTGAAAAACAGAGATAAGAAAAAAGGGGGTAGGTCCATGTTGATGATAAAATTTCAGGAAGCAGAATTTAGTATAGCGGTCCAGAACTCCTCTAGGCCAGGACATCATCAATCAGAGTCAGGTAAGGCAAGCGAAGGATTATAGCTGTGGATATACAGATCAGTCCTAGAGAATTCACTCATTAACAGTGAGGAGAATGCCTAAGGCTTCCTGTAACTGAAAACACATTCACTACCATCACGCATGCAAATGCTACAGTGCTTTCTGGATGCTAACTCTGTACCAGCAATGAGACTGTAGCAATTAATAATTCTCCTGAATTATTGCCCCATATAGGGAGAAAGCAACGGGTTATTGCTTAATATTAATCTTACGGGAGTCATGAAGAGACTGAAATTTGTGCTGGGCCCTCTATTCTTAAATCATTTCATCAATAAATCAAATCCACAGTAGTGAATAAACTTTAAGATGTGATGCTTATCTTTCCTTAAAAAAGCACACTATGAAAGCTATTTATTCTTTTTTTTGGTACTAGGGGTAGAACTTGGGACCTTTAGCTTGCGAGACAGGCAATGGCCCTTATAATTCTATTTTTAACATTTTAGGCACATCTTTCTTAGTTCTGTCTCCATCATTCTCCTTGTACTCTTCAAGATTATTTCTTCATCTATAAGAGAAGGCATTATGAGAGAAAAAGCCACTGAGTGGGGAAGCTAGTGCTTTGTTAGTGACAGTTACCATCTTCAGATAAATCACATATATTCTGGCCTCAGTTGAAGTGGATCAGTGGGTATTCAAGCCTGACTTCATAAAGAATATTTTTAAAAATCCAGCAGAAGGATTTTATTGAAGATCAGTCAAAAGTATAAGGTATAAAGAGACTGCTCTCAGAACTTATAAAATTCCATGTTGTATTCTTTTTTTTTTTT
>PVIC010014982.1:0-14046 GCA_004025085.1 Thryonomys swinderianus
CTGCCTCCCAAATGCTGGGATTACAGGTGTGAGCCACCACACCTAGCATTGTGGTATGTGGTACTGATTGCTGGTGGGCATGAGTCACCATGCCCAGTATTGTTGTATGTGGTTACCCAGGATCAAACCAGGGACCTTGTGCTTGCTAGGCAGACACCTGAACCACTGAGCTAAATCTCCAGCCCCTCAATAATAAACTTTATAGGGCAAAAGTGTGAAATGATAAATTCAAAGTGTTTAAAGGAAAACTCTGCCAACTAAGAACACTACACCTAGCAAAGGTGTCCTTCACAAGTGAAGGGGAGATACAGACTCTAGCTAAAGGAGGCCTGATTGAATTCATTACCTATAGACCGGCCTTACAAGAAATCCTAAAGTAATTCTTAAAGTTGTGACATTACATAAAATGTTTGCAGGGAGTTGAAGTGGATAGTTTTTTTTTTTTTTTTTTTTTTTTTTGAGACAGGGTCTCACTTTGTAGTTCAGGCTGGCCCTGAGCTCACTATGTAGCCCAGACAAGCCTCGAACTCAGCAATCCTCCTGCCTCTGCCTCCCGAGTGCTGGGATGACAGGTGTGAGCCACCATGCCGGTCACTGTGTTATGTGGTATTGATTGCTGGTGGGCGTGAGTCACCACACCCAGCATTGTATGTGGTTACCGGGGATTGAACTCAGGACCTTGCACCTGCAAGGCAGGCACTGGAACCACTGAGCTAAATCTCCGGCCCAAGTGGATACTTTTTTAAAGTGGTCAAGGTTAAGATGTTATAAGTTCATTAGTGACTGTTAAAACTATAATGTGGGGCTGAAGATTTAGCTCAGTGATTCCAGCACCTGCCTCGCAAGCGCAAGGTCCTGAGTTCGATCCCCGGTGACCACATACAGTGCTGGGCGTGGAGACTCACGCCCACCAGCAATCAATACCACATACCACAATGCCGGGCGTGGTGGCTCACACCTGTCATCCCAGCACTTGGGAGGCAGAGGCAGGAGGATTGCTGAGTTCGAGTCTTGCCTGGGCTACATAGTGAGCTGAGGGCCAGCCTGAACTACAAAGCGAGAACCTGTCTCAAAAAAAAAAATAAAAAACAAAAAACTATAATATGTTTTGTGTAAACTTCACAAAGAAAATAACTTACAAAACAGATTATTACAGAAAATCAAATCACAGAACAAGGTAACACAAGAGAAATAAAGGAAGTATGGAGCAGTCAACAGAAGGCAATAGTAAACCCTTATCTAGCAGTGATTAAGAGTATATGGATTAAATCGTTAAATAAAATATTTGGAGTGGCTGAATGCATAAAAAGATAACTATATCTTACCCAAAAGACTCCTTTTAAGTATATACATAAGCTGAAAATAAAGTGATGGTAAAATATATTCCATATAAATAGAAACAAACAAAGAGCAAGAATAGCTATACTTGTTTGAAAGAAAATAGAATTTAAGTAAAAACTGAAAATGGAAAAAAGATATTACATACCAATAGAAAGGACAGTGAAAAATAGAAAGAGCTGGTGATGTAACTCTGTGCAAATTTCCTGGGTTTAATCTCTAGTGTCACACACTGCATAATTTAAAACATATTATGTATGAAGTTATAACTTCTGGAAACTGAATGGTACTCTCACGAAAACAGATATAAAAAACCAATAAAGCAGAATAGGGAGTGCAGAAGTAAATCCATGTATTTATGTTCAACTGATCTTCACCAAAGTTCTAAGAGCATATAATGAGAAAAAGATAATCTCATTAGTAAATGATATTGAGAAAAAAGGCTATCCACATGCAGAACAGTGAATTGATCTTTGTTTCACATCGTGTACAAAAATCTACTCAAATGAAAAATGAAATGTGAAAAGCACAGATTAAGGTATAAAATTATAAAAACTATTTGTAAAAACCACTAAAAAGTCTTCTTGACAATGGTATGGACAAAGTTTTTGTTTTTGTTTTTGTTTTTGGTTGTGATCTCAAAAGCACAGGCGATACAAATAAAAACAGACAAATAGAACTGTATCAAACTAAGAAGCTTTTGTACAGCAAAGGACACAATCAACAGAATGAAGAGTCAATTTAGAGAGTGGGAAAAAGGGTTTGCAAGGTGTACATTTGATAAGGGACTAACATAAAAGGTAGATAAGGAGCTCAAATAACCAACAGCATAAAACTGAAAATCCCAGTAAACAAAAGATCTAAATGAATGTTTCTGAAAAGATATACAAATAGCCAACAAGTATATATGAAAAGCTCCCAGCATCACTAATTATCATGAAAATGAAAATCAAGTTCACAGTGAGATATCTGTTCTAATGGCGATGAAGAAAAAAAAAAATGGGTGTGGTCCTCCATATCTATTCCTGGGGAAGAATAGGAAGCCTTATCAACTGTTGGTGGAAATGTACATCTCTCTTGGAAAACGGTTTGGAAGTGTCTGAAAAAATTAAGCATAGAACTCCCATGTGACCCAGACATCCCACCTCTGAGTATGTATCCAAAAGAAATGAAATCAATATATTGAAGTCATATCTGTACTCATATATATTCATTGCAATAGTTTAGACAAAAGCTGTTACAGAATCAACATAAGTGTCCATCAAGGATGAGTAAATGAATAAGAAATAGAGAACATTTGCCATTTATGACAATACAGTTGAATCTGGAGAGGATATTTTGCTAAGTAAAATAAACTAGATACAGAAAGCAAGTACTTCATGATTTACCTCATATGTCAAGCTTCTAGAGTAAAATGGTAGTTATGGTGAGAAATTTGAGAGAAAAAATGAAGTTTTGGTCAAAGGGCACAAAGTTTTCAGTTGAAAAAGAATGCAGGATGACCAAGTTTTGAAGTTATTCATGTAAGACATAGTAACCATATTCTATACCTATGGACTTGCAATTTGTTGAGGAGACTTTAAATGTTCTCATCACATACCACAAACCAAAACCAAAACAGAAACTACATCA
Source organism: Thryonomys swinderianus (assembly GCA_004025085.1). Taxonomy (NCBI): domain Eukaryota; kingdom Metazoa; phylum Chordata; class Mammalia; order Rodentia; family Thryonomyidae; genus Thryonomys; species Thryonomys swinderianus. Next base: position 2,971 of record PVIC010014982.1, read on the forward strand.
AGCAATGGATACATGTTAGCTTCAATGTGATTGTCATTTCATAATGTGTTCATATATCAAAATGTCATTTTTGTCTTAAATATATGATTGTTAACTACACCTGAATAGAAATGAAAGAATAAAAAATAATAGTAACACTACAGTTCATGCTTCAGGTTCTTATAGATCTACTTACTTAGATTCTAGTCTTATTTGCTCCATAAACAGATACTTGGCCATTTGTTTGTACAGTGCAATTGTAGAATGGATACTAAAACACTAATGTAATTCCTAATAATGGTGGTAGAAGTCATTTTTGATTATAGCCTAGAGACAGGCATGTAGTGAGGGCACAACAATTGGTAGCTAAGAAAATGAATAAATCAGTTAAAACGTGGCTTTAGCATCTCTGTATATTCCTGTCTCTGAGGTGCTGTAGCAGCTGAGAAGTTGTTTCGTTCCACTGTGATTTTGCAAAATTTCTATAGCAACATGTCTACTTCCTGGTCTTTCTGTCCTTGTCTCTAAACACTTTTCTAAAATGCTCCCATGAAGCAATGGCAAGAAAGGTTTGTATCCACAAAGCCTCACTCATGTCACAATGTCATGGAACCTGTCTTATTGTGAATTGTTCAACTTTTCTTCAGTTCTCAGTAGGATCTTGTAAATTTAGGTTTTTACATTTTAACTTTCCAGTCAATAATAATATCACTATTTCTCATAGGCTAACACTAGCAGACAAATAAATCAAATGTTATACTGTTGGTTATTTAAACAAAGATTAGTGGGAAAGAAAGTAGGAGGCATAGAAATGAGCTCTTCAGAATCTTTTTAATCTCATATTTAATAATATATTTTAGATAATTCCCACAGGAATTATTCTTTCCACTATGTTTCTTTCTTTGTATGTTGTGTTAAGTGGAAGAAGATGGTTATTTTGGTAATTGATGTGTAACTAATTAAAATGTCTTATCAGTTAAAATAACACCCTTTTCCATTTATCTCTACATCAGTAAGAACTTGTTGACATTAGAATGCTGTTTTTTTTGTTGGAGCTACTAGTTTCTTATCAATACCATTCTGGACAAATTTCTCAAGTAATACAAACTAATTAATACAAGTCTGATGAGTTTTTTTGTTGTTTTTGTACCAGGGGGTTTGAATTCAGGACCTCATACTTGCCAGGCAGTTGTTATGCAGTGGAGCTCAATCCTAGGCCTGGTGGAGATTAAAGACAACAACAACACAATAACACATTAAAATTATAGTGCTTCTTCAGTAAGGACTTAGGCTGCTTACTTTTTTCTTTTTAAATCATTTGATATTATCATTTTTAAAATACCTATTCCTTCATCTATTGTCTGATAACAGTAATGTTATACTCAGAAACTTGGCAAGGGCCAGCTCTGTTGCTGTTGTAACTATCTCTGTTCATTCTGGTGTCTGAGCAGCATTGGTTTATACCATCTCTACCCACTGAGTTGCTTCCATAGAAGTAGAAAAATGGAAAAAATTCTTTTTCTTTGTCTCCCACACACCTCTTACACAGCACTCAAAATTTCTCTCATGGCTGTGACCTCTCTCTGGTGTTATTTAGTTTATTATCCATAATGTGGTCAAAGTAACCCTTAAAACACATTTAGGATTATACTTTTCATGGCAGTGTCCTTTACATGTCTCAGAAGCCTAGAGAGAACCCTTGCTTATGAGAAGATCAGCTCTCCACTGATTCCTCTTAATCTTGCTAGTATTTTGATATCTTTTTCCTTCTTTAAGCCTGTATCTCACACTAATTACTTGGCATTACTTCACTTTCCTCTGATACAACACATTCTCTTATTTGCCCTGTGTGTGTGTGTGTGTGTGTGTGTGTTTGTTGCTGGTTGCTAGGGATTGAATCTAGTGCCTCCCAGGTATTCTACCTCTGTGCTGTACTCCAGCCTTTGTTACACATTTTTTTAACTGTTCTTTTACTATATTTTCTTTGTTTACCTGGGACACTTCTGTTGCCTCTTGAATATCCATTTCATAGGTCATTTTATTTCTGAAATTATTACTTCTTTCCTGTTCATCTTTTTCAGCACATTTACTTCTCTATATTCACAAGGGACTATGTTCATAGTTCTTTTATAGCACCTACCACTAAATACAATTTGTGATTGTATGTATTCTCTTCCTGTAAGTATTTAAATCTTTGAAGGCACAGCTCAGTTTTACTTGTCTGTGTATTTCATGCTCATGACTTTTAGGAAAATGCCCTATAATTGTGTGCCAATTGGATGCGCCAGTTCTCATTTATTTTTCCTTCTGCCCTTGTAGGGCCGAAAATGTCATCTGTGTATTAGAGAATGGAAGGTTCTTATCCTAGTGCTGTGAGCAGACTAGGTAACAGATTCAGGAGGAAAGGATTGTAGGCCATGCTGAAAAATTGATCTGGGACAAACAGCAGCTCAAGCCCCTAGCCCAAGAGTATCTGTGCACCTCCCAGTCTTACTGATTCTTAGCATCTTGGGTGAGGACCATGTCTTTTTTATCTCGTGGGCTTAGATCTTAGTTGTATTAGTATTTTATGATTTCTGTAACATATTTTCATGCACTTAGAGACTTAAAACAACATACACTCATCTTATAGTTTTTATGTACCAGAAGTTGGAATTGAGATAAATAGACTAAGATTAGATTGTTAACAGGGCCAAGTTACATTTCACAAGTTCTATTAAGGGCAGAACCCATATTCTGTTTTTTTCTGGCTCTAGAGGCTTCTCATATTCCTTGGTTTGTAGAACATTCTCCCATTTTTAAGAATTGTACCTACCTGGTTAATCCAGAGTACTCTTCCTATTTCCAGGTTAGATGACTTGAAACCTCAATTTCACCTGGAATCCATTATTATTTATTTGCATCTGTCACCATGTACCATGATCTGCATCACTATCATTTATCTCAGCATATTTGCATGTTGTAGAAATCAGGATCTGAAGTATTTTTTTCTCTGGTAGAGATGGAGGAAAGAGATTACTTTGCTAGCATTTTAGGATAGAATCTGTCTCCTATCAGGAGACTGAGAAACTTCGCAAATGAACAAGAGATCTATAATTAACATGGCCTTCCTTTGTGTTCCCAAGCAGTTAGAACAACTGTGCAAGCAATGGTGATTGAAGTGAGATTGGAGGGTGATGAGGGAGAAATGCCTTGGTAAGGGTGGAGCACTTCAGCTGTAGACCCTCATGGAGGAATTTCCTGTTAGGAGTCAATATGGTGGGCTGACCCTTAAGATGATCCCCACAAAGAACACCACAAGATGTTTACAGAATGGTAATATTTTGTCCAATGTCTGTAGGCAGAACCTGTGGATTTCTTCTAAGCAAAAGTGATGAGATGTCACTTTCACGACTATGTATTTATGGTGAATGTGATGGGATATAATTTCTGTGATGCTTTACATTTTATAAGACTTCCACCTTAGTGCACTGGATCTGAAAACTCTGCTTGTGGGCTTAATGAAGTACATAACCATCAAAGGGATTTACAGTGGCCTCCAGAATCTCAGGCTGCTCTCCCACCAATAGACAGAAAGCAGCCAGGGCCCTCAGTGTTACCTTCTCAGGGAAACAAGCCCTATCAATCACTTGAAGTGAACCCTTCTCTTATTAACCCTCTAGCTGAAAAGACAGTCCAGGATGCACTTTTGTTTCAACCTTTTAAAACTCTGATCAGAGGACCCAGTTAAGCCACAGCCTGATCTTTTGCCTACAGAAACTTTGAGATAGTAAGTGTGTGTTATGGAAGAGAAGCACTCCGTTGGGTATAAAAACTACATTTTCTTTATCCATTCATCTACTGATGCACATATAGGCTGCTTCTAAGATTTAGCTATTATAAATTGCGTTGTTATAAATATGGGTATGCATGTAACACCGGGCTATGTCTTTAACTTTTTTGGGGATGATACTTAGGAGGGGAATATCTGGGTCAAATTGAGTTTAAGAATGAACTTGAGTCATTTGTAGAAAAATAGTTGCATCTTAAGACCACAATGTTGAGTGAAATAAATCAGATACATGGTTTTTCTTATGAAAAGCCCAAAATATAAATAAGTGCAAAATAGAAGATAGATAAGAGGAAGTAGGAGGATAAGTCTTTTTCAAAGGGGAAGAGGATCAAGAGATTGAGGGAGGGAAGAGAAAGAAGGAGAAGGGATGAATAAAAATTAAGGTGCTTATGTCCATGTACCAATTCCATACAGGAATATAATCATTATGTACTCCAAGCATATAGTAATAAAAAGTAGAAACTAAAACGAAGTATTGTTTTAATCGACAAAGTTCGTGGCAACTTGTATTTAATACTAATAGGTTTGGGAATTGCAAAGGGATAGAAATGCAAGCCTTTTTGCTTGTGCTTGTTGGGGGAAATTCCTGATTGTGATCTTACTTCCATTTTACAGCTGGGAAAAATGAGAAAGAGCAGCTAAAATTTGGCTTTTCAACATGGAGGAAAGATAATTTATTATTCTGAGTTCTATTGGGATTTTCCCCATCCATTTTCAAGGCATCATTTTCCTCAAATTGAAGTTCATAGGAAGGAATTTATGTTTTATTAATCCTTAGCAGAGCTCTGAAAGGGAGTTTCTTGAAGGATTTTGAGACTTCTTCTTTCTATTTGAAAGACAGGGCTCACTTGGTTCAAGTCACAGCATAGATTCAGGTAAACAGCTGGGAATGGAATAAAAAACTAGCATTTTGCATAGCAGTTAAATTATAAAAATTGTACAGAGCTTTCCTGAATATAATGCTTAACACCTTTGTTCTATTTAAAAATTATTCATAAAAATTAGTCAAAACTTAGTTTGAATTTTTAAAATATTTACTTGGAGGAGCTATTTTAAATTCATCAATGATATTTAGGTCATAGGTTTTTATGCACATAAGTGGCTTTAAAAATTATCATCCCACACAGTCTTCTCATTTTACAGATGGGACTGAATATGAAAAGATTAAGTGAATTTTCCCACAGGGTTACAAAGCTAATTCTTACTACAGTCCAGTGTCCAAGTGTGGAGTTTCATATTGTTCTCACATATAAACACTAGAATCATAATTTATGAACAATATTACTAGCTTACTAAGTTCATATTCTTGATTTAAACAGAACCAAGTATATCTGAAGCATCCTAGACACATAATTATCCCTCCTTACAAATCATGGCAAAGAAAGAATATACTTCTTTGATTCCTTAACTTCAACTACAATTGATGTCTACTGACATTTTGAGTAATAATCATCTTCATTCTCCTTGGTTAGGTATTGATTATGGTCTGGAATGTAATGTCATCTTTCACAACCCCATAGATTCTTTTCATTTGAGACTAAGGGACAAATGGTGGGGGTTTGAGCTACCAGGTAAGAATTTGGCTCAGAGGTAAAGGGAGCATGTTTTTGTAGATTGAATCTTTGGAGAGAACTTTCTGTATAGCAGCATGAAGGTTTTAAATGTGGCCTCTTTTTTTTTTTTTTTTCTTTTTGAGACAGGGTCTCGCGTTGTAGTTCAGGCTGGCCCTGAGCTCACTATGGTGCCCAGGCAAGCCGCCGCGAACTCAGCAATCCTCCTGTCTCTGCCTCCCGAGTGCTGGGATTACAGGCGTGAGCCACCACGTCCGGCATCGTGGTGGCTGATTGTTGGTGGGCGTGTCTCCACGCCCAGCATTATATGTGGTTACCGGGGATCGAACTCAGGTCCTTGCGCTTGCGAGGCAGGCGCCGGAACCACTGAGCTAACCCTCCGGCCCTAAATGTGGCCTCTTTTGACACAAACTTTGCATGAAGAACTTTCTGGAGAAAAACTTAAGTTTTCCAAATTTTTCTACTCTGCCTTTTTTAAATTTTATTTTATTTTTTTTTTTTGAGACAGGGTCTCGCTTTGTAGTTCAGAGTGGCCCTCAGCTCACTATGTAGCCCAGGCAAGCCTGGAACTCAGTAATCCTCCTGTCTCTGCCTCCCGAGTGCTGGGATTACAGGCGTGATCCACCACGCCCAGCTCTGTGGTATGTGGTATTGATTGCTGGTGGGCGTGAGTCACCACGCCCAGCAGTGTATGTGGTTACCGGGGATTGAACTCAGGACCTTGCGCTTGCAAGGCAGGCGCTGGAACCACTGAGCTAACCCTCTGGCCTTCTACTCTGCCTTTTGTCACCGGTTATTACTATAAATCTGTTTGAAAGTGGCCACCCATGCCACAGCCTGAGTGTTGGACTGTCTTGAAATTTCCTCTGCTATATTAATTAGTCCACAATTCTGATAGAGTCTTCAATAAATGCTATGATATAGGGAAAATGTAGATCAATTTTCTATGATCTCTAATACATGATCTCTAATACAGCTATCAGAGTCCTTCTTCTCTGTTGAAACCTCCTGAGACTATACTGTGTGTTCTTATCAGCATCTTGTCTTCAGAGCTCTGATCGCACTCATCCAGGATTCTGTGGCTCTTCCCAAAAACAAATATCAAAAGCTTCTAAATTATAGGGTTAGGCACAGTGATAGTAATACCTCCACTCTTGGCATTAATTTTCTGTAATAGTCAGCTTTTGTGAGTTGGGACAAAATTCCTGACACCCACAAGTAAAAGGACAAGAGGATTAACTTGATTTATGGTCTTTTGGTTTCAGTTCATAGTGAGCCAACTGCATGGCAGAAATTGCATGGTGGAGAGGCATATTGGAAGATGTTTTCTCACTTCATTTCAATCAGGAAGCAAAGAGGGAAGAATATAAGTACATAAAGATATACTGTCCAAATTTGTGTCCCAGGGACATACCTCTTCCACTAAGGCCCCTCCTCCTAACAGCACATTTAGCTATGAATTCATCAGTGGACCAAGGCAGTGGTGAACATTGTACCTTCATGATGGATTCACCTTTCAAAAACTCTACCTCTGAACACAAATTTGTGGGACATTGATGTCTAAATTATAACACCCATAAAATGCTTTCAATATCAAGTTTGGTTAAGTAGAGTGACCACCAGATATGAAGTTACAAGAACAGGAATTCTTTTAGGATCTGGTTTAATTATAGAGAAACCAACTTTACTGAGTCATCTGTAGCATGCAGATAGAGACTTAAAGTTGAGGATAGTGGGTAAATGGTTTAGAAGCCTGCTACTTCAAGGGTTCTGTGATTATGTTGTAGGAATTTATCTTGAGGACTGCCTATGAAAGTGATTTGTGCACTGCAAAGTGCTCTACATGTATACTCATTTTATATTACTATTTTCACATATTGACTATGGTGTTTTCACATATTGACTATGATAAAGGCAGAAGTATTGCCTAAGATATAGTTCTTTGTGAGACACAGGGTAAGAGGATGCAGCCAGAACCCTCATGGCAAACTCCAGTCCCCTGAGAGTCCCACAGCAAAAGGTCTAACAACCAATAAACAACAAAACGAACCTTGAGAAAAAGGCTGAATCCAGGCTTAACTCTTGCTACTTTGAGCAGCATCAGCAGGAAGCAGCCCAATACCCTGAGTTCAGCTGCACCTTTATTCCATACCAAACCTTCACACCCCAAATCCTAGCATGCATAAGGCAGGGTGGATATCTGCAATAATTCCTATAGTTGAACATGCCACAGGGCAGGGCTTATGTCCATCAATAATCCTAGTGTAATAATCCTAGCAGAAGAACCTGCTGGGTGGGGCAGACCTCCATAAATCCAAGTCATCTTCAATTCTTGACAGTTCTTGTCTTCAGTTAAAGTGATATCAAAGCTGTAGTGTTAGAATATAATAAGACACTATATGCTAACCACCAATGAGAAACTGGGAAGATACTGATAGAGAAGTGATTATGGAATAGGCAATGCTGGATGACTTTGCTGAGGAGTTGGGAATTTAATTAGATCACAAAGGAGATAGGAAGGGACCCCTTAAAGTCAGCAAGAGCTGAAGGAATAGTGTATGAAAGAAGAAACAGGAGCTTTGTAGTATAGTTTCAAGTTGGGGATTGTGATACCTTCCCAAACCATGTGCTTGTTGCCTAGAATGCTTTTGCCATTCTAGGTATCCTGTGGTTCCAGATGAATTTTTGGATTATTTTCTCTAGATCTGTGAAACGTACTATTGGGATTTCAATTGGTATTACATTAAATCTATACAATAGTTGTGGGAATATAGCAATTTTGATGATATTAGTTCTTTCCACCCACGAACAGGGATATCTTTCTGTTTTCTGATATCCTCTTCAATCTCCTTTTTCAGAGTGCTGTAGTTTTTAGAGTAGAGATCTCTCACCCCCTCTGTTAGATTGATTCCTAGATATTTCATTTATTTCAATGCTATTGTGGAAGAAGTTGATTGCCCAGTTTCTCTCTCAGTGAATCTGTTGTTTGTGTATGTAAAGGCTATGGATTGTTTTTTAAAATTTTTTTTTTTAAGACAGGGTCTCGCTTTGTAGTTCAGGCTGGCTCTGAGCTCACTATGTAGTCCAGGCAAGCCTCGAACTCAGCAATCCTCCTGTCTCTGCCTCCTGAGTGCTGGGATTACAGGCGTGAGCCACCACGCCTGGCTGTTTTTTAAATTTTGATACTGGTAATCAAATTTGGGACTTTGTGCTAGCAAGGCAGGTGCCAGAAACACTGAGCTAAATTCCTGGCCTCAAAGGCTATTGAATTTTGAATGTTGACCTTGTAACCAGCTAAGCTAATAAGTCTGCTTATTAAGTGTAATAGTCTTTTGGTTGAGCTTTTTTTTTTTCAGCGCAGGGATTGAATTTATGATCTTATGCTTATGGCACCACTGAGCTAAATCCCCAGCCCATTTAAGTTGTGCTTTTAGGATCTTCTGTCTAGAGTACCATGTCATTAGCAAATAATGACAGCTTAATGTTTTCCTTTCCTATCTTTATTCCTTTTATTTCTTTCTCTTGTCCAATTGCTGTAGCTCATGTTTCTACCACTATATTGAATAGGAGTGTTGAGAGCAGACATCCTTGTCTTGTTCCTGATCTTAGCATGAAAGGTTTCATTTTTTGACCAGAGTATGATTCTGACTGTTGGTTCCTCAAAAATGGCTTTCATCAAGCTGAGATAAAGATCATGTATTCCAATCTTCTGTAGGGGTTTAATCATGAGTAGGTGTTGGGTTTTGTCAAATGCTTTTTCTGCATCTAATGAGATGACCATTTGGTTTTTGAGTCTGTTAATATAGTGTATTACATTTATTGATTTATGTATGTTGAACCATCCTTGCATGCCTGGGATGAATCTAACTTGGTCAGGATGTATGATCTTCTTGATGATCCTCTGTATTCTGTTTGCCAGTATCTTACTGAGGATTTTTGCATATATGTTCATTAGGGCCTGTAGTTCAATGGGTTGTAGTTCTTTTTGGTTGGGTCTTTCTCTGCGTTTGGAATCAATGTAATAGTTGTTTCAGGAATGAATTAGGGAGTTCTTTTTTTTTTTTTTGAGATATGGTCTTGCTTTGCGGTTCAGGCTGGCTCTGAGCTCACTATGTAGTCCAGGCAAGGCTCAAACTCAGCAATCCTCCTGTCTCTGCCTCCCAAGGGCTGGGATTACAGGCGTGAGCCATCATGCCCAGCATATTAAGGAGTTCTGCTTCCCTCTTGATTTCATTAAAGATTTTGAGAAGTAGTGGTTTAGCTCCTCTCTCAAAGTTTAGTAGAATTCAGCAGTAAAGCCATCAGGACCAGAACTTTTCTTTATCAGTAGATTTTTATTACATTTTCAATTTCACAGATTGAAATTGGTGCTTAGAATTTTTATATCTTCACTAAACTTTGGAAATTGATATCCATTTCTTCTTTGCTTTTCATCTTATTGGAGTACACATTCTCAAAGTGGGCATTTATTATCCTCTGGATTTCTGCTTGATCTGTGAAAATTTCTCCTTTTCATTTGTGATTGCATAGATTTGAACCTTTTTCTTCCTTTGCTTGATAAGGTTGGCTAAGGATTTGTCAATTTTGTTTATCCTTTCAAGGAAAAACCATCTCTTTGATTTGTTTATTTTTTGTATCATTCTTTTAGTCTCCAATATATTAATTTCTGCTCTAATCCTTATAATTCCCTCCCTTGTATGAGCTTTGGGTTTATCTTGCTCCTTTTCTTCTCATAGCTTGAAGTTCAGCATTAAGTTGTTTATTTGAGGTCACTCTGTTTTGCTAGTATGGATGTTCCTTGCTGTGACTGTCCCTCATAGAACTTCTTTCATTGTGTCCCATAAGTTTCTGTGTGTTGTATTGGAATTATCATTTAATTGTAGAAACTGTTTAATTTCTGTGACTTATTGGTTGCTCAGGAGAATGTTGTCTAATTTTTGTGATCTTAGAATTTCTTTTAGTATTGCTCTACAGTTTCAAGGCACTGTGGTCTGACAGTATACAAGGAAAAACTTCAGTTCCTTTGTATTTACTTAGGCATGTTATATGAACTACCACGTGATCTATTTTGGAGAATGACACATGAGCAGCTGAGAAGAATGTATATTCTGATTTTGTGTGGTGAAATATTCTGTAGACATCTATTAAGTCCATTTGTCCAAAAGTTTAGTTCAGTTCAAATATTTCATTATTTTTTGTCCAGTCTGTCTATTTGAGAAAATAGACTTTTCATGTCCATTAATATTTGTTTTAGTTCAGTGCACTAGAATGTAGTGCTGAAATATTTATAAATATCATCTCTTCTTGGATCGTTCCCTTCCTGAGGATGTAGTGTCCTTCTTTGTGTCTCTTAATCAATTATTGTTTGAAATTTATTTTATCTGCAAATAAGATAGCCACTCCTGCTTTTTTGCAGTTTCCTGTCACATGGAAAATAGTTTTCCATCCTTTCCATTTAAGTGTGTTTCTTGTATATAGCATATTGGAGGATATTACTTCTTAATCCATTCTGCCAGTCTGTGTCTTTTAATTGGCACATTGAAGCCATTCACATTAATTGTTATAATAGTTATGTACTGATTTAACCCTTGCATATCATTTTTCTATTCTTAGCTCTTTTATTTGATTCCCCCCCCACCTCTTTTTTGAGACTGGGTCTTGCTTTGTAATTCAGGCTGGCCCTGAGCTCACTAT
>PVIC010014982.1:14146-27229 GCA_004025085.1 Thryonomys swinderianus
AAATTTGTCAGGTGTTCTTTTCTACTTCATTTTTTTCCTCCTCAGTTTTTTTTTGGTAGATGTATCTTATTTCTGCATTGATTTTTTTGAATGAGTTTTGCATGATACATCATTCTAGGTTGAAGGGTGTTTTTTTAGGGCTTGAAATACTTCACTCCAGACCCTTCTTGACTTGAGTCTTCAGTGTGATTGTGATGAACTCCTTTCAATATTTTGTTCTGTTAGATTTATGGAATCTTGAATATTGTATGTCTTGCTGCAGAATTTTTTAGATCATGACCATTTGGAATCCTATATGCCTCACTGATTCTTTTCCTTTTACTATGAAATTTTCTGCCATTATATCTGTGAACAGTTTTTTTAAAATATGTTTTTCACTATCTCCCGTTTCTTCACTGATTCTAATCAGTCTTATGTTATTTTTCTTTGCATCATCTAGGAGCTACTGGATGGATTTCTCATGGTCCCTTGCTATTTTACATAAATTATTCCTTTCCCCTTCAATGGTTACAATCTTATCTTCCATGTGTGATATTTGGTCTTCACATTCAACTATCCTATTTTGCAAAGTTTCACTGGAGTTTTTAGTCTCTTTGAAATCTGTTTGAAGCTGTTTAACAGATTCTATTACTTTCATAAACTAAGATTCTATCATGTTCCTGATCTCTTCTTTAGTTTTATGAACCACATCTTTCACTATGGACAATATCTCTTTTTATCTGAGAAATTATTTCTGATTTTCCTTTTATTAGCTCCTCTTTTTATACCTGCTCAGATAGTCCTGGTGATTGAGCTTCAGTTTTCACTATTTCCCTTTTCCCTTTTCCTCTGTGGTGATGATCTTTGTATCTGGGTTTCTGAACTTTTTGTCAATTTTTTTTTTTTTTGCTGATGTTTTTGGTTTAATTCCTAGCCTGCTGTCTGGGCGATGTTTGTTGCAGGTCTCTTTCTTCCTAGCATTTGAAAAGGTGGCTACTTCTTGGATTGTCCTTCTTGGATCTGTAATTATCCTTAAGTGATCTCAGTTCTGGCACACCACAAAAGGTACTTAAACAGAACAATGACATCACCTCAGTTGAAATAATATAATCAGAATCATCAACAGTGTCAAACACAGTACAGGAAATGACAAACTATGGTAATAACTTCTGATAATTTTAACCCATGAGTTAGATCTATGAGTATATGCCAAAATTTAGAACTAAGCAGAAATATGTTAATGCCCTACAGGCCCTTCAATATATCAGCATTACCCTTTGGAAATAAAGGGCCACCAGGTAGTTGGGGTGGGGGAGGTAGAAAGGTGGAAGGAGAGGGAGAGATTAGAAATAGGGTTAGAGGGGATTATGAAGGTCCCATATACCCTAGGAGGCTGATAGAGGCTGGAGGACAAAAGAAAAAGGACAAATTCACAAAACAGACTAACAGTAGCAGTATAATTAGAAACTGTTTTCACAGTCCTATAACAGTGCAGAAGAAAGGGAGAGTACAGGAGTCCAAAACACAGAAACTTAAGGAAACTCATACTGAAGGGAAGAAAAGAGGATGAAGGAACAAAAGAAGAATAGGGTTACCCAGCAGCAACAGGTAAACAGGAGACTATTTTCCCTCTCCTGTAATAAAAAGAACATTTAAGAGAAGGAAAACTCCCAACTAGGTCAGACTCAGTAATAAGAAAGTAGAGAAATGAATAAAAGAAAGAGCAGAAAATAGAAAAGGAAAGACACATGAAAAAAGAGAAAAGAAGAGAGAGAAAGAGAAAAAGGGAAATAGTACCACCATAGTAACAACAACAAAAACAAAAGAAATAAAACAGGAAAAAACCCAAAACAAAACCCCAACCCCAAAATAGTACCAAAAGGCCCTTCAAGATGTGGAGCTGTTATCTCCTGTAGACAATGTGGACAGTAGCACACAGATGCAGATCAGAGTTAATCAGTCACAGGGTAATATCATAGTCCACTGAGGATCACTGGCCTCTGGCTACAATGCCTGAATTCAGCTCAACAAGCTCCTGGAGGGGTTGAGAGTACAGCTGCACTTCCTTTGAGGTGGATCCAGGATCCTGTAGATGGTGCTGGCCCTATAAACTCACCCCTGGTTGGAGCCCACAGTTTTTCGTCAATCTCCCAGTGGGTGTTCTTTCAGTATGGTAGAGAATGAGCTCAAACGGTGGCCGCATAGTGTGGTGATCTAGAGAACAGGAAGCTGGAAGGGTGGAGACCCATGTGAAAAAAGAAAAAGATAGAGTGCATCTTTTTCTGTATAATTAAAGTGTATTTTGAGTTCGAGAATATTGCTGCATGATTCATATAATTCCCCTCCTCTCTCTTAGAATTCATTCATTACATCTTTGGCTTGGAGTTAAGGAATGATACCTTTACAAAGACAAGGAACTTTCAAAATAAAAAAAAAACTTTAAAGGCATTTAAACTCATATAGACATTTTTATTTTACATTACTTTAATTTTTCTTATCATATGATCATTCCTTCTACTCCTTTCATCAATTTGTAAGCTTCAATGTCTCAGTTACTTCTCTGAAAAGTAAGTTTGAAACTACCAATTCTTCTTTCAAAGATGTTATTAAGAAGAAAGTAGTTAAATACTTATGAATACCTTATAATTTCAGAATGTTGTCCATTTTAATTATAAACACTGAATTCATTTTATTTTACCCCTTATGAAATGTTATTCAAATGGAAAACACATCTCAATATAGAATGAAGCATATGAGAGGAAAGGTTATTATTATTATTATGGATTATGGTGCTTTGATGACCTTGAGAAAATCACTGAACATCTTTTGCTACTGAATAGCTGGACTTCTCATGAAGATGTACGCAGGGTGTATAGTCCAGTTCTACTGTGCTTATCTTCACAAATCACAAACATTCACCTTAGACCGTCAGTATTCCTTTACCAATGAAATATGGAAAAGAGAAAATAAAAAGATGCATTTACTGTATCATTTGTACCAAGATTTGGTGTCTCAGATGAGCTCTTTCCCATCTTAGACCAAGAGAGAGGAATAGTCATGTCACATCTCTGAATATGTACATAAGTTTGCTTAACTTGGCCTTGACATGAAGAGTTGATCCATTGTCATTAGTGTCTTGCCATATTTGTGTTCCTGCTGTGGATATGTACGTCCTTGGTTTTTTCATTATGCAGTAGGATATGTCCAGAGAAGCAAGAGTTTTAAGCACTCCAATTCCACTGAAGTGAGCAAACACAGTTTGAGAAGCTTTCTACTTATCAGTCCTCTTTCTGAGATTTATACTTACCTGTATTTACCAGAATTTATTGAGAAGAGAAGCCATAGGGCAAATACTTTTGAACTTTTAAGTATGATGGAGAGCTAATATTGATTGTTTAATTTCAATGAAAATCTACTGACTGACCTTTTTAGGTTTTATTGATTAGATTTGTAATCTTTCCTACCTACCTAGTAAACATCTGCACTACCCTTCTTTACCCTTTTAACATGCCAGAGAATAACTTTGATATTATCATGCAGGTAATTCCAGGACAGTCTGAGGTGAAGCTTCATTATTCAGTAATTCAAATACTTAGAAAATGTGCCAGAAAATTATTCATGATAGTGGAAATCAGAGAAGAATATCCTTGGATTTGAGGAAGAAATGGTAAAATATTTTATTTTACCAAAATGAAAATTTAGCTTTGGGTACCCCATTTGGGGGAGCCTTTTCTGAATTTCATAGTTCTTTTGCTTGACTCCTTTTTTTAAATTATTGGTATATTTTAGGAATGTACTATGATCACATTCCTCATTGAAAATTTATACCTGTATATGCTATATCTTGATTCTTATTCTTTTCCATTCCTTTGCTTTCCCTTGAGCTTTTCCATCTCTCATATACATAAACTTTGTTTCCATTTTTTCCTTTTTACCATCAAATTTTTTCTTTCCTTTCTTTGTTTTCCCTTGTTCTAGTTTCCCATCCTTTGTGAACATTTTCTTTCTATTTCACAATACATATTACACATCTTGGGCCTCATTTATACCTTCAGTTTAATACACTAGAGATACCATTGGACCTGCTATTTTCCTGCTGAGTAGATTTATGAAAGAATTAAAAAGCATCATACCACAGTGATATATGTATATTCTTGTTTATAGCAATGCAGTTTGTAATAGCTAAATTTTGGAAAGAGCCTAAAAACCCATCAGCTGGTGAATTGATAAAGATGATTTTTTTTTGCTTGACTTCTTGTCAATTGTATTAGTCAGATGGAACAAAAATACCTGACACCTACAATTTAAAGAGGAGAGGTATTTATCTTGGCTTGTGGTTTCAGACAGCTCAGTTCATGTTTTTGTTGTTGTTGTTTTCTTTTCTGGATCCAAGGCAGAAATGGCATGGGAGAAAGGAATGATGGAGGGAAGCTGTTTTGCCATGAAGTAGAGAGAAGAGCAAGTGCAGAGTGAGATATATACTTTATAAGCACAGAGAGCTACCACCTCCATTTGTGCTAGGAACACATTCATTCAGGAACTCATCAGTGAATTAACCCAAAATCCCTATCACTGAACACATGAGACTTTTGGGTACATTTAAAAACTAAAGCATAATATTCTATTTCTTGTCTCCCAAACATTCATGCCCATCTCACTATGTAACTGTTTTAGTATTACTCAAAAGCCGAGTCCTAAATCTCTTGTGAGATTTAGGAAAACTCTAAGTTGTGAGTCATAAAACCAAAAAGAAAGTTAAATACTTCCAACATACAGTGGCACAGGGTAAATGGAATAGGAATATAGAAAGGAAATGTATCAAAACATGATTGAAAAATAGCAGGGTAATAATTAAATTATGGAAGTCCACATCCAACATCCAGATCACATAGTGGTGAGAGATGGGTTCCAAAGGCCTTGGGCAGCCTTGCCTTGGCATTTGCAGACTACATGACCTTAGTCATGGGTTAGCTTTGCTCACTGGTTGTAACTTTTCTTGGCTAATGTTCACACGGTTCTATCATTTCCAATTTCTTGGGGTCTCCATTGAACTGAGTCTTCTCTCTCACAACACTGTAACTCTTTTTTGAACTCCAGCAAGCAGTGTGACTGTCACACCACACTGACTAGTCTCCCAGGCCTTTCTTTGAAATTTGGGTGGAGGCCTCCATGATGTCATAACTCTTGCATTCTGAATGCCAGAAAAAGCAGCATATGTGGCTAACGCTTAGTTTTGTCACAGAGTGGAAGTTCAACCCCGTGGACCTTGGGAGCCGGGGTCTCTGAGTCTTGAATGACTGAACTCTACTCTGGTGAGCCTGAGTGAGCAGTGCACCCAGACTCTTTCCTCAAAGCAAAGATTTTTCAAAAGAATTTATTCTTTTACATCCTTGAACCTATGATTGGAGCATCTGGCCATCTCCTGAGATGCTCTCAAGGCATCTTTTGTATTGTCCTGGTTCAAAGGATTGTCTTCTTTTTAATGAGATTAGTGTTTTAGCAATTATACCTCCTGTGGGCTTAACTTTATGAACACTTCTTCTCTGGTCATATTGCAAAATTTCCACATGCTTTTGCTCTGCTTTCTCTCCTGAGTCTCTCTGTAGATATGGCTAAAATTTTGCAGTATTCATGGAACTGCTTGAATATTGTACTCCTGTGAAATATCCTTTATTGGTTAGTCTGCTACCTATAAATTGAGACTTATACAAAGCTTTAAAACATGTCCAAAATATATACAAGTTATTTGACAGAGTGTATTATGAATGGATCTTTTCCCAGTTTCAAAAAGAATCCTCATTCCCATCTGAAACCTCATGAGTCTGGCTTTAGTGTCTGCATTTTTATCACCATTCTAGTCTTCCAAGGTCTGAACAGAGTTGCTCTGCTTCTAGCATTCTAGGACTTCTCTAGACCACATTTCCCAAACCTTTGCAAATGTTTCCTGCAAATCAGTTTCAAAGGATTATGAACCACGTGGTATAGTCTTAGCAACAAATTTACTTCTCTGGTACCTATTTTTTGTACTAGCCTACCTTCTCACCACTAGAACAAAATAGGATAATTTGGTTTCTGGCTTTATAGGTTTTAGTCTATGGTTGGCTGGCTCTCAGGCAGAAACAGCATGGTAGAAGACATGGTAGAGGAGTGCTGCTCAACCAGGAAACCAAGGAGCAGAAAGCAAGGAAGGAGGGAGGAGCCACTGACAACTATATACCCTTCGAAGTCATGGCTCTAGTGACTCACCTCCTTGAACCAGGCTGCACTTCCTATCAGCATGTTCACCATCAATCAGTTAGTAACCCCCCTGTTTCAATCACTTTCCAAAAACCTACCTCTGAACATGGGGGACCTTAGAGGGACAGTTTAGATCTAAGCCATAACAACAGAAAGACAGAAAGCAATATGCCATGTAGAATTTCTGAAATTCAAAAGAACCAATAAATGTAAGTTTGAAAATGTCTTTCTGCTTTTTCTCTCTGCTGTTTTTCTTTTAATGTTTTTTTTCTATTGCTAGATATTCTAAAAGAAGCAAGTGCCTTGAAAAGAACTAATTATTTCCAAGTTATTACGGAGAGAGCAGAGACAGAGGTGGGAATGAAAGTCCCATGGCATAAATACTTAGGGCCAACTGGACTGAGAATGAATCAGAAGATCTGCAGTTCTAATAAGCTAGAAATTAATTTGTTTGCTTGGAAAGTGTCAGATTAAGTCAGAGAACCAAAAGCATGGCATATCAAGATTTTAAACTTGAAAACAATCTCAATACCTCCTAAAATTATTTTCTGTGGTGATACAAAAAAGTGATGCGTATTTAAAAATTTTTAATTTGAGTGCAGCTTACATTTTTCAGGTTCTGTGCAGCCTCAGGCTGCTGAAAATCTACCAAAAATATTTGTAATGTATACTAGTAAATTTCTGCTAGTGTGCCTGTCATCTGTCTCATATAAATGAGACAGTGCAGATGGCTGCTGTGTTAAGGCTGGCTGTTGCTTGCCTTAAGAAAAGTGCAGGGTGTGTAGACTTATGAAGCTGATTGTAAATACTTAAGTATTAACGGAAAAATCAGGTGCTTTTCCCCATCAATGGCCTCAGATATACTCGTCTAGCATTTTTCTTACTTATCTGCTAAAAATCTTTTCTTTTCCTTCTGACTCCCTAATTCCCAAATTCTTCACCATGAAGAAAGGGAAGAAGGGAAAACTATAGATTTCGGATTTTTTCCCAGCATTTGTTTCCCTTACTGATAGCTCCCTTATAAAAATAGTTTTTAAGTTTAAAATGCAATTAAAAAATAAGCAAAGCCAAAAGGGAAGTAGGAGTGGTTCCTATAAAGGATTGGGATGTATTCCTCTTCCACACTCTTCCAAGCTCCAGTCACCTTTCAAGGGCTTTATATCTGCAACGCTATCTGCACAACTTTGGTGACTACTCAGGACCCCTCTAAGTTTTACCTGCTCTGAATACTTATGCTAAGACTGCTACACACCACAAGAACTAGTTGAATTATATCTTTCCTAGTGTCTTGTAGCTATATTTAAGTAGTTACTGCCTCAACTTGAAATTATTATTTCAGAGAAGGGCAAGGGTATATTAGAGTTGTCTTCTATACTTGGAGTGTGGGCATGTAATAAATGTACCTAGATGCTGACTATTGGAGCTGAGAAATCCCTCAAAGACAGGCATTTATAATTCTTAATGTACTGTATGAAACATGTAAGGCTTTAAATAATATTAAATGGGTTAAAGAAGGAATGTGTCAAAAAAATAAGTGATTCTCAGACTCCAACAGAACCAACTCCAGTCTCTTCAGTTATTCTCAAACCACATTTCTTCTTGTATATATTAAACACATTGTTAGGCTAGACTCAATTCCTCCATCTACAGGCAACTGTTCCAAATCAAGGAAAATAAAATTAAATAAATTCTTACAAGGAAATGAGCAATAGAAACTGGCTCAACGCTCTTTTGTTCAGAGATTAAAGCATTAATCATCTTATTATCTGTTATTTTGAGATTTGCTAAAGTTGCTAGAGGTTGTTAGGAATTAGTTCCAATTAGAGAACTTTGAAACTTTCCTTCTTATATCTCCCACTGTTTTGGGTTGAAAGAAGATGGATGATGATAACACGGTCCTGATAGTATAATTGCAGCTTCTTTCCATTTTTGCTAAGAAATTGTCAAAAAGGTCACTGCAGATTAAAAAAATTAAGAGCTTCTTTGTCAGAGAGTATCACTAATGCATGTAATTACTATTTTAGATTATCAAGAAGGTCTAAAGACAGACATT
Organism: Thryonomys swinderianus; assembly: GCA_004025085.1. Classification (NCBI taxonomy): domain Eukaryota; kingdom Metazoa; phylum Chordata; class Mammalia; order Rodentia; family Thryonomyidae; genus Thryonomys; species Thryonomys swinderianus. The sequence continues at coordinate 22,416 of PVIC010014982.1, forward strand.
TTATTTTAATACTTGCTATTTAATTGCACTAGTGGTATTTGCTAATAACTTAAGGAAGCTACCTACTGTGGTGGTGAATTTCAAGTTGTAAAGTTTTGCATTTTGACATGGGATGATAGCACTATATATCATGCACATAAAAAGAGTAAGGATCAATAAACATGTCATTTAAAAAAATGAAAAATCCTGAACTAGTCCTCAGTAACTCCATTAGGAAAGACAAAATGTAACGGGCAGCAGCAGTTATTTCTTGATAACCTGCCCAACAGACTGGTTTGCAGAATTGCTCAGTTCACATTTAAAAAATTAGGAGAGTCCTGGCAGATTGGAGTTGGCAGGTAAGCTAATTCTGCAAAGTTGTAAACATGGGTAGGTTAATTGCTGAAACTACAAGATAACCCCCTTTGGAGCTATGCATCCTTACCTAATGCATTGATTTAAAAAATTCAATATTCTTATAGCCTTTAGAGGACTACTCTGTAAGATTATGAAAATATTGGATAATTATTCACCTTTTGGTGCTTTTCAATTATTCCTCAAATGTAACTCCTGTGCAGTAAGATGAAAGCTCAGTGCCTCATTACCAGCTGTTATGCTTATTTATGCATATTATTAAAATATTCACTGGCCAGTTTACCTTTATATTTGGAAAAAGAAGAAAGAGAACTCAGTTTAGAAGATTTTATCTGTGCTAGCATAAGGTTTTGGTTGAAAGTGATTTCAAACTTACTGTGGAGATAAATCTATTTTATTGGGTAAAGTACAATTTTATGAGCACCCATTTAAAAACATGCATTATATTATAGATTATGAAGATATAAATGCTTTTCATTGAAAATGTGCATTGGATGGGTAGAATAAATGACAGAAAGCATCACAAAGGAAACGTTAACATTTTATGTATTTAGTTTTCCTATGCCTGATTCAAAATATTAATGGATATGTTTCATTGAGTAAAGTTTCAAAATTTTACCTTGCCATTATCATACTGTTGAAAATGTAGTTATTTCAATTTTTCACTGTTTTCAAAGAGTTGTGTTCATGGAAATCTTTGTGGTATTTTCTATTTTTTTTCGGAATGATTCCCAGAATAAAATTTTAAGCCCAAGGGTATGATAATATAATGAGAAGATACAGTGGGAGTTTAGGCTGAAATAATAAGGTATAATATATAAGGTGATATCAAACAAGCTGACAAGTTCTAAGGACTCCATCAAAGTTTAGCTCTTTTAACCTTAGTTCTTTTATAACATGTAGTGTGTTAAAGGCTTGGGAGGCTGAAGAAGAATTGAAAGTTGGAGACCAGTCTGGGCCACCTAATGAAACCTTATCTCAAAATAAAGCATAGTGATGAGTATGCTGTTCACTCATAGAGGGATTGCTTAGAATGCCTGCTCTATATTTGACCTCCAGGACTAGGAAAATATTATGTAAAGGTAATGAGTCGAATACTGGGTAGAATTTCAAGAACACATCCTTCATTTATTTGAGATGACATTTCTCTCAAAATGAGTGATTGTGCCTGCCCCTACCCTTACCTCAGATAATTTAACAAGTTATCTGTTACTGTTTCTATATAGATGTCCCCCCAAAGTCTCATGCAGCCAAGGCCTGTCCTTCCTTGGGTTTTAGGTGTAGGCTGTTATATACCAGTAATGTGCACGGTATCTAAGACCTGCCCGGCTGGTTTGAAAGTCTTGATGAATCTGTGCTGCTTCACACTTGTGAGATTTGGAAGGCTAGTGACTGTCTGTATGCTGTGATAAGGGCACAAAGGGAAAAATCTCCCATGAAAGGTAACCTGAGCCCTTGAATTGTCCAGAAAAGAGTGTGTGGCAGTTTCTTATCAGGGGAATGTTAGCAGTCAAATTAGTTTTGTTTTAGGTCTTGTCCAATAAGGCTATTTGATACAGCAATAGATTCCTGATGGCTGGGAAAAATAAATAACAATAATAAAAATATGTGTATATTCACTAGTGTTGAGAATATTCTAGGTCTTTGAAAACTCATGGAAGACAAAAGAGAAAGAGGAAGAATAAATACAGTGGCATTGAAGAAACTGCAAATTTTGGGCATTGTAGGTCTGCAGTAGCTGTGAACATCCAGAGAAAGTATGTGAAACAGTGGGGCTCATCGCTGGTGCTGAGAGAGGCCTTGAGAAAGATGTGGATATTCACATAATCATGGGTAGGTGATGACTGTTGGAAGGTTGGGATGGTCTCAAGAAAGTGAGGTGAAAAGAAAGTCAAAGGCAGAATCATGGACAGAATCAGTCTGGAAGAGTATGAGAAGTTAATAGAACATATTAAGGACAAAGAGGATGATCTAAGTAAATCCAAGACTGAAAAATGCATCAAAGCTTATAGAAGAGAGATTTCTAAGCAGGAAGCTGTTGACAAAAGAGTAAAGTAAGATGGATTTTAAACCAGGTTTGACAAATAATGAGATATTAGTGATTTAATTCAGTTGAACCTCAGTGTAAAGGTGGGATCAAGGACATGGTTACAATGAGCTGAGTAGTGAAAGATCTGAGAAAAGGACTCATTTAAAAAAACCATCCTGTATCCTGAGTCTAGATTCTGAAAGGAAAAGAGGTACTTGTACTTGAAAGACTTGAAAGATCAAGGGAAAGACTTAAGCACTGCAAATAGGGCCTGGGAAAGATGCAGTGGAATAGTGAAGCAGGAGATAAGGCATGGCAGCTGGGTGGGAAACAGGATGTAACCTGTTAGTTATAAAGATCTGGAACATAAGCTGGACAACAGCAGGTGACCTATCAGTCATGGCCAGGAGGCGTGGGCAGAGCAACTTCCCAGGGACTGGGTCTAAGAGAGGGTAAAACACAACCACTGATTTCTTTGATCTTCTGTTCTGTTGTCTTCTTTTTCTGCAGTGGCCCATCTTGCTTATGGTATGTATCTCTTTTTCCTCTTCTCTTTTCTTCACTTTTTCCTTTTCTTATTTTTGAATTGATTTTATTAATACATTCTATATACACATCATGATCACACTTGATATTGAGAATTTGTACCAGTACATGACACAACTTGATTCTCATTTTTTACCATTCCCTTGCCCACAATATAATCCCCCACCACCTTTATACATAAGATTTGCTTCCTTTTTTACCATCAAAATTTTCTCTTTCCCTTCTTTACTTACCTCTACCCCCTTTTCCCTTTGAGTGTTTTCTATTTACAATACCTATCATACATTTTAGAACTCACTGACATCTTGGGTTTCTCATACCAGAGAAAAGATAGGGTATTTACACATCTATGACCTATTTATTTCACTTATGAGTATGTTCTCAAGGCACACCTATTTGAGTATAAGTGACTCAAAATTATCATTCATATGGCAGAGTAATACTCCTTTTTATTAAAAAACCACACCTTTATCCAGTCTCTAATTGATAGGCATTTGGGTTGTTTCTAAGATTTGGATATCACAAACTGAGCTGCTATAAACATGGGTGCACATATGTCACTGTGATATGCATTTCAAAATTCTTTTGTGTATATAACTAGCAGAGGAATAGCAGGCTCAAATGGGACCTCTAATCCTAGTTTTTGAGGAATCTCCACAGGGTTGCAGCAATCTACATTCCTGTCAGCAGTGAAAAAGGATTCCTTTCTCCCCACAGCCCTGCCAGCATTTGTTGTTGGTTGATTTCTTGATAGAGACCATTCTTTGTGGAGTGAGATAAAATCTCAGCATTGTTTTCATTTGCATCTCTTGAATAACCAGCGATATCAAACATTTCTTTATATGTTTCTTAGTTGCTTTTACTTCATCTGAAAAATGTTCATTTCAGATGCCCATTTTTGGAGAGGGTCTTTAAATTTGGGGGCACTAATTTTTTTGCACTCTATATATTCTAGACAGTAGCCCTTTTCTGAGATAATAGTTATATTATGTTTACCAGTTGTCCTGACCAATTCTTTAGGAGAGAAGGAATCTGGAATCACTGGACACTGTGCTCTCCAGCAACAGTAGGAAACAAAATATAAGACAAAGAATTAATTAATAGACCTAGATTCCAGAGAAGACAAGAAGGGCTTACAATAAGAGTTTCCTGGCCCCTTTTCCTGGAAATTAATAATTTAAGGCACAGAAAGCAAGGAATACTTGTACATGCTTTAAAAATTGTCATTCTTTAGTATTGATATAGGATAATCTCCAATAAATCTTGTGAATGTGAAAGGTAGGCAAACAGTACATGTAGTGTGGCACTAAGGTGATGATGAATGGCTGTGTAGATTTCATACTAGTATATGAATGATGACTCTATAGAACTGTGCATTTCATGGTTCTCAAGGTGACAGTCCCTAGTGCATGTGAACTTCTCACATTAGCTTGTTAGACAAGGCTTCTCAGGATTCTCTGCATTTCATATTTTGGTCAATATTTACAGGCATAATTTTTTAATCAGTGTAACTTCCCACTTATATATTTATTCAAGGATACCATGCCAATCAGACTGATGGGTCAAATTCCTGCTTTGTTTAATAGCTATGCTTTTAAATTAAGCATTAATAAAATGGCCTTCTGGTGGTCATTTGATTCTATATGTCACTTGAAAAGAGCACACTGGCATGCTGACACGAGTGTTTTTGCCTGATGGTTGTGACTATCAGAACTGAGCATATTGTCTCTCTTTCTGGTATATAATATCAGATTTTGCAAACTTGATTAATGAGTGTCTGCCCCTCAGAGTCAGGATGCTAACCCAATCATATTTCTCACCCTGTCCCTGCCAACTAAAGGCCAGTTACTAGATTGTGATGAATTCATTAAGCACAGTGTCACTT